>BMAO01015742.1:0-170951 GCA_019973975.1 Trichonephila clavata
TTTTTTCTACAACAAGAATTTTAAATAAAAAATATGATTCAGATTCGACTGAAATGAACGTTTAATCATGAATAATAATCTCGTCTCTTTTTCCAAAGATCAGTCATTCTGAAATAGTGTAAAAACGGCCATAGATGAACAGCCACTGTAAAAGAGTGGTCATGGTCTCCGATTCGTGGCCAGAGTTGTCGAGTTGTGAATTCCAGTTCTGATGAAAATTCAGTTGTATCTGTAAAATTCAGTTGTATTGTTAAATCTGTCAGGATTTAAAGCCTCACCTTGATGGGACGTGAAAGTTTGGAAACTGGAGCTCACACTCAGGTGTCGTTAACAATTACCAGTGTAGTTTCTAATTACGACAAGTAATCAAGATGTAGAATTTTCAAAACCTGCATAAATTTCAAAGTTTTGAAATGTATGTAGGTTTTAAAACTCCCTAGTCATTATCTTCTTCTTCTTCAATTACTCGACAGCCCTGGGTGGGCCCTAGCCTCCTCCAGAAGTTTTCTCCGGGCATCTCTACTTTTGGCAACTTTTTCCAGTTTCAGACCTTTAAAATATTTAGGCCTTTTTAGACACAGTCAATCCATCTTAACGGGGGTCAACATCGAGGCTCGAGGTCTATTTCCCATGGGCTTTCACAGAAAGATTTTCTTGCAGCAACAATCTTCAATCATTCTAGCCAGATGTTGCTGTTGTCGTGTCCTTCCCGAAGGAAGGAATGAAAGTTGCCATAGCCTGTGAGATAGGTTGGGCTTCTTAACAATAGATGGCGACACCACTTATCTCTACCTCCACAATTTTTGCATGGAACTGAGGGAAAATATTCTCCAGCCCCGTGCACTCGTCGTTTCTGCTGCGACCTCTCACAAGACTTTCGGACCCACTGATTTAACGAGCACGTTCTCCGTGTATACTCGAAGGTATTTAGTGGCATCGAACCCAGGCCTTCCAGTCTGGAATTCGATGCTCTAACCACTAGGCTACACCCGGCCCTCATTCTAGCCAGATGACCAGCCCATTTAAGTCTCTGTAATTTAACAAATTTTACAATATCAGGTTGTTTGTAAATTTTGTAGAGTTCTAAGTTGGATCTTCTCCATGAACCATTCACTTGGATCCCAC
This sequence comes from Trichonephila clavata, assembly GCA_019973975.1. Taxonomy (NCBI): domain Eukaryota; kingdom Metazoa; phylum Arthropoda; class Arachnida; order Araneae; family Nephilidae; genus Trichonephila; species Trichonephila clavata. The sequence goes on from BMAO01015742.1 coordinate 1,126, forward strand.
TAAGAATGCAGCGTAATATCTTTCTCTTGAAAATTCCCAAAGCTTCCTCATCACATAAAGTCAATGGTCAAGTTTCTGAAGCATAAGTCAGGACAGATCTTATAAGACTTTTCTAAAGAAGCAATTTAGTTCTTAATTTACGAAAACTGGATTTTAAATAACTCTTCAAGGCATAAAAAACATCTATTTGAAGCTATGATTCTTTTATAAATTTCTGGAGTCCCCAGTCCCCATTAACATGAAGATAAGAATTATTTCTTTAAATACAAGACTTCAGTAAAGAAACTATAAATTTAGAACAGACATTTGAAGCTGCAAGTAAATTCTTATCACCAAATAATGCTTTTTTAATGTTTCGTTGAAATATTTTAATTTAGATTAATGTAGTTTTGGTATGATAGCGGTTTCTCTCAAGAGTTCTAAATCGTTAGCTTAATTTCGATATCATTCAGAAGCAAGATGCCCTACAAAATGCTTTGTAGCAAAGTAATTGGAACATTAACCAAAATATTAAGGAAATATTTTGAAATTCACGAGATTAAAAATCTCATTTAATTTTGTATAATAACATATATTCAACCTTTTGTTTATTCAAAATGCGGATTCTTAAAATAATAATTAAGACTTTTCTCAATTCAATGCCCTTAACACTAATTTCCTGTTCTTTTTACATCAAATCTTTTTAACATAAATATTTTTAAGAAATTTAATGTAATATTTTAGGAAGTTTTTTGAATTACTATGTTAATGTTTAAGGCATATATCACTTAAACTTATTCCTCAGCAAATTTATAATTAAGTGTTATAATGCATATTTTTATAAAAGTATAATTTTTTTTTATTTCTGTACACCATGGATTAAATTTTTTAGCTTTCCTGCATATAATATTTATTTAAGGACACTTTAGTATCAAGAGAGAGATAAGATAACAAAATGAATTTATATGTGGATTATTTTAAAGTTGGTTTAAAAAAATGACTTATCCTATTATTAATGTAAAATGGCTTTTGTAAAGTGTTTAAATTGCTTCCATTATATTTTTGTGTTGATTTTGTGGATGAAAATAGTTTCAATAATGAATAAACATATATTAAACTTATTTTTCCATTGCAAAAGGAAAAATTTTGCAATATTTTTTTTCTTGTTATATTTATAAAGCTAAGACGGTCAATATATTGATCAAATAATGAGATTTGTATTTTAAAAAAAACTTTATCTCAACTTATTCTAGTAATTAAAAAAAGATTAAATACATATCAATATTCTTATTTTATTTTTGTTAACCAATAAATTAAATTTCGACTATAAGTAATGAAGACCTAAGGAATGCTATTTTTTCCCTTATTTCTTTTATTTTATTTTTCCTTCATTCTATCAGAAATTCCAATATAAATTCTTCAAAAAAATTTGAATTCTTTCAAACGCACAATTTCCTTACATCTAATTAAGAGAAATACTTCTTACTTTCTTCCCACAATTCAGTAATAAAAAGGTTAAAAATTTAATAAAAAAGTATTTTCTTTTTTAACTTTTAATTACTTTTCTAACCAAAATACTCATTAAAATATGCAAATATTTGTGATTTTTTTTTCAAACTAAAATGAAAAACGGCTAAAGTAACTAATTTAAAGGTATTATTTTTTTTCAAAATGGATTAAAAAATGCAACAACGTATTTCCTTTAATATATTATGAAATACTGATGTATTTGTCCTCGAGCAAACTATTACGCAAATTTCCATAGAAGAATAAAAGAAAAAGTTCTCAACCGAAAACTTATTTTAAGATCTTTCTAATCATATTGTATGATGCAACTTCTAATAAAGAATTTTGTGTTTATTGATTTTAGAGAGCCACGAAAAATTTCTTTAAAAATAAATAAGTTTTATCAAAAAAGTAAGCTTTTTTCAAGGCAAAACGATTTAGTATTGCGAGTAGTTTTATAAATAAGATAAATTTTTCAATTATTTTAATATATTTTTGTTTCTTTCTCGTACCACAAAAAAGTGTTTTAAGCTATTTAAAATTTAGAATTTTATTCTAGAAGATCATCACATATATCAAACCAGATTATCTTAATTCATAATAATTGCAAAATACTAAAATTTGAAAATTCTTCAAATAAATCGTATTTTTGAATAACTCTTTTTTTAACTTCAGGATCAGAAGTGTAATTATATCTGAACATGTTATATTAGCAGCAAGTGGGCTATAACCAGTTCCTTAATTTTTGTTGCTTGTTAAGAGAAACAAACCGTTTTGCATTGCTTTTTGTAGATTGGATGCTGGTCAGTAAAATATTATTAGTAAGAATAAAAATAAATCTAAAAATATGTCTCGTAATTAAAAAAAATCCTCTAAAATAGACCTAATTTGTTCTCGTACGTGTGCATACGTGTCCAACCAACTGGGCTCTTTGGTCGTAAGAATTCCGTCGGAAATAAATTGGCACATTCTTGTCATTCGGTATGATTGACCAGAAAACCTGATTCGTTCCCCCCCAGGCAAGTTTCTTTCGTTCATCTGTAGTTGGGCGCCGACTGCAAGAGCCATATATAACATTATGTACTGCACTATGTGTTGAGACACACTGCCTGAGTCACCACAATTGTATCTCTTCAGACTTGGCGAACAATGAGTAAGTCTCATGGAACCTTTGGAATAAATACGATGCAACCAACAAATTGCCTGCCGGTGAATTGTTGTTTAACAATCTGTAAACCACATTAGATCAGTACCCGCAACAGTTGCAGTTCAGCAACCCATCCAACGCACTTTTTCTGCAATCGATGTTCCTTGCAGCCCGGCCATAATGATTTTGCCATTCATTGAAATCTGATAAATCAGCTGCTTTTTCTCCCATTATGTCTCTAAACACTGCACAAATTGAAAAATAATGTATGAAGGGCTTAGTCGATAGAGTAAAGAAAGACATATATATAAAGATAAAGTATAGAAAGTGTATCAGACCTTTATATACTCAATTATCAGCCGTACTTCCACAATAGTTTTATTTACAGAAAAAAATTGCTGAAGGGTAGTAGTTATAATATGCAGTTATGGTTCCTAGGTTAATATATATACAGGGTGTCCAGCCTTAATGTGACCCAATAGCTAATTCCCGAACCGTTCGGTTTAGATATGCACTTCCAATTAGAAAAATGTTTTTAAAAAGGTAAGGCATGCTTTTACGTGCTTTTCGAACCAAAAAACCCATTTACAAAAAAATTACAAAAATTATATTTTTATACGATCCCCAGGTCCTATCACTTGTATTTAGGCAAAAATGCAGTACACAGAAACAAAGTAAATACAAAAAGTTTCATTTTATTACGATAAAAACTGACCGAGTTATGCCTACATAAATTTGAAGCATCCGAGTTGTGCAGAAAAGGGGGTCGTATATAAATTGAGTTTAGAGAACAGTAATTCACTATCTACAGAAAGAGCAAAAGAAAAACATCATAGTAATATTAAAACATCGTGGTAAACATCATAGATTGACAATTTGTATTGCTGTATAACAAAGAAAATTTAAATTAAAGAAATACAACTTGTACCGAAAATTTTTTTAAAAAAACAGCTTGTTTTAGCAAATAGCAGCAAAATAATACAGGATTTGTCGTTCGAATTATAGCATAATGTGGAATGATGCGCCAATCATGAACCAGGGGCTTTTTATTATATCAGAATGACCAAATTAACTTAAATAATAGTGAAGGCACGAGGTGTGGCACTAGACAAGGGAATACGTCTATGACAACTCCTAGTTTTATACAAGCGTTGAACAGCACGGGCAATTGTACAATAAGATGGATGTCTTCGAGTGGCAAATTTAATGACATAAAGTCTCTGCCCATAAAACAGTACCATTTCGCAGTATTCTTTATTTGTATACATCTCGTTCTCCCGTACTAGAATTCGTAATATTCGTATACCACTGTATGCAATTGCAAGCGACTACACAACAGATTTTTAAAGTTCGTTAGGATCAGCAAAAACGCAGCAAATCAGACTGAAGCCGCAGCATATAAGTCTATTTTTTTGAAAATTCTTTTGAAATGTTTTCTTCGTCCAAAATATTTTATTTTTTCTATGTTTTACACGTGCACAGAATAAATTTTATTTCTTAAGTACTTAATTATTGTATAAAAACGTATGCTTTTAAATTTAAAAACGATTTACATAAAAGTGGCATACAAGAGCGAAAGTTTCCTGGCAAAGTTCCAACTAATTTCACTTTGGAGACAGCCCCTTACTAGCTTCTTGAAAATGACCGAGAAAATGGATAAAATATGTGTTTTTCAAAGTTCCATAACTCGGCCAGTTTTTATCGTAATAAAATAAAACTTTTTGTGTTTACTTTGTTTTTGTGTACTGCATCTTTTCCTAAATATAAGTGATAGGACCTAGGGACCGTATAAATATTAATTTTTGTATTTTTTTCTAAATGGGTTTCTTGGTTCGAAAAGCACGTAAAAACATTCTTTACCTGTTTTAAAACATTTTTCAAATTGGAAGTGCATATCTAAACCGAACGGTTCGGGAATTAGCTATTAGGTCACATTAAGGCTGGACACCCTGTATATATATAATACTTTGAGTATCATAATTTAGCGAGTGTGAAGGATTCCTAATTTAGATCATTATTTATGATGGTTGATGTTTTCTTTGGCTGGGACTGACGAGGCAGTCCTGCGATTATTTAAATCTGTTTTATTCCACATCTTGAAACACATAAGCATGTTAAACATAAAGCATGGAATGGACAACACAATACAGAACAAAGAAAACGAATGCACAATGAGCTGCAGTTGGCTACATGTTGAAGACAGACAAAAAACAGAAAGGGAAAGAGTGCGGTCTCCAGAAACCTCAGTATTTATAGGCAGCACAAATTACATGATCTGAGTGGGTGGATATATGTAGTTCAAAATACTTTCGTTTGGAGGCTAGCTAACTTATTACTAAAGGGATGGACCATAGGTAATTGAAAGTTATTAAAGAATAAATTAATGGGGATTATTACATTTTTATATGATGCCCTAGTTTTAAAAGTTATTTAAAACTAGGGCATCATATTATATTATACTCGAAAAAATAATCTAAACTCTGTGCTGCAGCAGCCCATGGCGGACCAAGGCCTACGGTACCCATTTCAGTTTTCGTGACCCTGGGCGCTGAGGTACATGAGCAGATGTTCTGGTCGGGTTGTCAATCTGACGCGAAACTCCCAGTGTTTTGTTTCCATTGACCCACCGAAGGGATAAGAGGCTGAGAAGACCTTGTCCAGCCTTAGGTTTGAACCCCGAACCAGTGGCCTGAAAGCGCGTAATGCTACCACTCGACCATTGGGCCTCATACTCGAAATTAGAGCTATTATTTATTACACACCAGAAAAAGGCAATTTGCATTTTTAAAAACTCTAAAAATTCATTAATCCTTTAAAAAAAGTTAATTATCTTAAATTCCGGTGTATTAGAGGTACTTGTACATACAAGTTGCATTTTTAATTTTAAAGTATGATCGTCGGATACCGCATACCCCTTTTTTTACAAAGGAACCTGAAATGTGCACGTGAACAATGCTATTATGTTTCAATTATTCCAGGATTTTGAAAAAAAGTGGTATATTTTTAGATCTACAACTCTTAAAGTTCATTAGATATATCATTTCTTTTATGTAAATAGCATTCCTATCTATGTAAAAGTCTAATTTTTTTTATATGCCCATCTCTCTTTTTATTTTTGAAGATACCCTTTTTATCCCCATAGTATAACCCGCATCCGTAAATTTCGATCTTATTTTTTGTGTTAAAAATGAGGGTTATACGCAGTATTTTACGATAAATATATAATGTACTGAAATATTTTTATATGGGATGCATAAAAAAATTAAATTTTAATCTCTTTCAGAAAAAAAAATCCACATTCACTGATATAACATTAACAAGAAAGGAAAAATAAATGTAGAGGCTCATAAAATAAAAATATTAAAAATTCGCTTAAAAAGTTAAAGAAAAATGATAACTCTTAAGAAAAATCAAAATTTCAAAAAAAAAAAAAAATGAATGTGAAATTTAAGTTTCATGAAAATATTGTATATAAAAAAAACCTACATTATTTTTGCTTTTTAGTAAAATAATTGTTTAACGAATGTCTTGCAAAGTATATTCTGTTGAATCAGGCTTCTATATGCACGTCAGTTTCTATACCAATATACCTGGATTCAGCCATACCTCATAAAAGTAAACAATAAAAAAATGTTTTGAGTTTGAGTAAAGGAATAAAGAAAAAATTACTTTTGTTCTGAATTGATATTCTGCTTACTGTTGAAAATCCAATATGCCTAAATTTCATAAAATAATAAAATTGAAATACAGAGAAGAACAAACCCAAGCACTATGCAAGGAAATTGGGTTCATAATTGAATTTTGATAGGATTTTTTTCCATGTATTGATATGTGGAAATACTGACGAAAATTGATGTATTATCAAGGAAGACAAGGATATGTTTATATTCTTAGATATTTCTTAAAGAAACATTTCAGGGTTTCATCAAAAAATTTTAATGTACTGAAAAAATAATTTTAAAATAAATTAAATCAAAGTTTGATTCCTCTTCCCAAAAACTATATTTTTAGAAAGTTCATTGATTAAAATATAATTTTTCTCAGCGATATTTTGTTATCGCAATCTAACATAATTTCATCAAACATTTCTAGTCTCATATTATTAAAACGAAACATTTTTAGTGAAGAACGGTAGAATATAAAAAGAAAGCATTCAAAAACTTCCCTAACGCATACTTAAACATTTAAGCATAGCTTTTTTCAAAAACACGAAATAACCCAAACGTTTTATAGAAATATAATTTAAAAAAATTTGAAACACACAAACAAAGTATGTTGCTTTCCTGCAATGATACACTATTTGTGGGAGAAAGAGTTTTACAGGGGGAAAGTTGTGCTCTCAGCTACTAGGGTTGCTATAATCTTTTTCAAGTTTCTTCTTGCAAGAGTACTGTCACCAGATTGGTGACAAAATTGGAGAAAAATATTACCAAGGATCCTTTGAAAAGTCACTGGGATCGACCCTTCAGAAAATTTCCATTAGGTCATATAAAGGTCAGTGGAGTTCAGAAGTCAGTCAATCAAGTTCAGAATCTGCTCGTTTATTGTCTGCGATAAGACAAAGAGACTTTATCTACCCGAGTTTTTGCTGATAAAATTGTTCTAGAGAGCAGTTTCTGGAGTACTGCAAAGATTATTTATAACCTAAACGCGTTTTTCCATTACTGCAAAAAAATTGTTAAAATATTTCCTTGTGTACATACCTCAGCTTATCTTCGTGAAGTCATTTTTCCATACTTGTCCGTTAATAAATTTACTATTATTCAATTAATTGGAGTTCTCGGCTGCTTTCCACCCACTCGAATTTCCAATAATACAAATTAAAGATTATTTTGCTAGTGCTTGGAGTTTAATTTGAGCTTATTTTTTTATATTTATTTCCATTTATTTATGTGATATTTTGTAATAAACAATGAGCAACGAAATATTATCATAGTTGTATTGAAAAACATTAAAAAAAATGGCGTACTTCACAGAATAAAACCAATGATATGAAATGTGCAACTCTTTGACACACGTTGAATAAGATTTTAGGAAAGGAAGTCCATCTATGGAAACGCCCTATCTCATGACAACGCAGCATCATATCTAACGATACCAGGACCCCATGTGTTCGTATTTAAGGCATCATGACGGTGCAACTGTAAGTGGGCGATGTGCAACGGACTGTGACACCATCCATTATTCAGTTGGGGAGGAGGGGAATGACTAAGTCCTTTTAACAGCAGCATAAGACCTGACCACATAATGTGCATTTCAACTGACGTGCTCTTAAAGATGCACATATGCTTTTCAAGCTACCAATATTTCTTCATATCTTACCAATCGAACTCAAAGGGGATGAAATTGGATGCCACTTGCATGCCTTACCACCATTACGTTCAGAAAGAGCACTGTGGTAAGTGGTTGATAGGGAATGGAATTCCACATGACGTTATCTGTACTCTCATCGATTCTGTGTCTGGAAGTGTTGTTCCATCTATCTCCGTCACTGCGATGGTCTTACTTTCTGTTATCTCTGCATCATTCTCAGTCTCACGAATATCGTGCATTGTTACAAGCATATGGTGCTTTGTTAGAAGTATATCGTTTACTGTAACAAGTATCATGTACAAATAAATATAATTATTGTTCATTGTTGTCTCTCTAGGTCAGCCAAGTTTTATTTCTTCCTCATTTTTGGTATTGCATTTTAAATAGCATGTGATGTATTTTCTTGTGGCCACGGTAGATGAATGGTTATGGTATCGAACTCGTGGATGGAGAGTCGTAAATTCGAGTCCTTGTGCCACTAAGAAGGGCTGTGATGCTCGTTAAATCTATAGTGAGTCAGAGTCTTCCTATTGGCATAGTGTGAAAGTTCAGAAATTGACTATCAACTCAGGTGTTGTCTTCGTCACTTGGCCATGGTTCATAATTAAGCGGTATGTTGCTAATAGTGTTGCTGTAAAGTACGACGTTAATAAAAAAAACTTATCTAATCAGTACATTTCCTTTTTTACTTAGTGCACTTTTTTTTTTGCTGAAATATTATCATTTTGAAAACATGATTTAGGTGAATTTAGTTTTGTGGCTGATGCACGCATCTACATACATGATAAAATTTTATTTTCTTTAATAAAAGGTTCTACTAGTACATTTACTATTTACTTCGATTAGCTCGTGATTGAAAATGAATCATCTTGTAGAAAAATTTCTTATTACTTTTCTTCTAATATTTTATCATAGTTAAAAAAAGAAAGAAAGAAGCGACGATTTTCATGGTCTTTTCTGTTTCCTCATCTTTTTTTATTATGATCACCAAACAATTTTTTATTGATTCTCTTACTCATTGCAATATATAAGATAATGCTCTCACATTTCTGTCTTAAATATTTAATCATTTAATTCAGCGTTTCTCAAACTGCGGGGGCGTTCCCAAGGGGGTGTAATAACCCTACGTGTGGGTGGGGGCGCGAGCATTTTGAAGAGTGGAAAATAAGATTCAAAATTATTATTAATGTACCGAAAAAAGAAAAACAAAATACATTCTTGTATTAAAAAACAAAATACACATTTAAACTGATATAATAATTGTATCAGTACTGTACAATGTGTTTGATAATTAATTTATCAATACTAAATTAGAAACAAGTTTAATAATTACTATGGCTCCCATGGGCTTGTCATATATAAAGTTCATACCTACCTTGATAATGTGTGCTGTTTATAATTAAAGGCGTATTGTAGCTTTAGAGTCAAAGTACATTATTATTGCATTCAATACTTTGTTATTGAATGGTGGTGGGGACGCGATGGAAATTATGAATGAAAATTGGGTCGCAAACATTGAACATTTGATAAACATTGATTTAATAGTATTATATATACCATGACGGTCGTTATAGCGAAGTGTTCAATGTAGCGAACACGTGACCTGAGAACAACTTCTAACCCATCTATAAAGGAGCTGATGCTCATTAAATCTGTTAAGGCTCAAAGTCCTCCCGTTGACGTGGCCTGGAAGTTTGGAGAAGGTTACTGGCTCAAGTGTCATTCTCGCCAATAGTATCAAGTTGTTGATTTTGAGAGCGACGTAAAATTAAAATCAATACATTATACCGTAGGTCCTCAACTTTAGGGCCGCGGACCGGTGCCAGTTCATTGATCAAATGGGACCGGACCTCTCAAGGAACACTAAATTATTTCAATTTGATTTACTGTGGTGTATTTCTCTTGGGTTTGTGAGACTTTTTACAGAAATCTCTTCATATTCCATGTTAAATCACTTTATGTTCCTTTTTTTGGTGTAACTGTATTTTATTCTGAAGGCATATTTAAATACAATTAAATTAAAATTATAAAATCAAAACAATCTAAAATATAAATAGTCAACTTTCGACCCTCAGCGGGTCACGGTAAAGTTATCAAACGTTGACTGGGTCCAAGGCTATAAAACGGTTGGAAAGCACTGCATTATACTGCATTAATTAATGTCATTATACAGCACCAAGTTACTAATTGTTAAATACAACAGATATTTCTGAAAAGATTTTAAAGCAAATGAGAGTGCAGTGATCAAGTAAAAATATCTTTAAATATTTTTGAAATGAGGATGTTCTTATCACCGGTTTCAATTAAATTACATCAAACTTTAGCTTTAAACTTTTTTTTCTACTACTTCTCATCTCTCTCTTTTTATTGTGGTATCTTTCTTTTCTTTTCATTCTTCATATTTAAATGTGCCATAATGACAGAAACAAAGTTTTTTCAATTGGTACTACTATCAAGGCTAAGAATAAATATAGTGCAAGCAACGTTGGAATTTCTTGGGATGTTTAAAGTGATGTCATTTTTCTAAAAAATAAATAATTAAAAAATACATATCGCCCTTTCCTTCCTTCAAAGATCCACTAAATAGAATTGAGACTTCAATCAATTTTTTTTTTAAATGAACAGAACGTTCTCTTTAAAAATAAAGATTTTTCAGTTTCATAAAATGATGAGGCGAAATTTTTTCCCGAGATTGTGTGATAAACAGTTATGAAAGATATATTAATATTTGGTATTTATTATAAGTACTTGACTAAGTTCAACAAGCTCTTAATTTGCGCAGAAAAAAATAGGCGAGCATTTTACTGAAATTTACAATAGTTGCATTTACTCTATTTTCACTTTTATATGCAATTAATTTCAATCCACCTTGCAAAAAAATATTCGTTAATTATCCTTCAAAAAATTAATGACAAAACTGTTCAAAAACAACCATAGAAATGTGGAGATGGTACTTTTTTTTAAATCTGATTCTTGAAATTTAGTTTCATTTATCCGAAAAGAATAGGATTTGTTGGAAACCTTAATAAAAAAGAAATTCTGTGTACATGTGTTATCTTACAGTAACTTAAAATACACTTTAGAAACAATACAAATAATATTTTTTTAAAGTAGTTTCTTTCGGAATTGTAGTCATTTTTTATATGTAAATGTTGTACAAGATCAGTATTTCATGACAAAAGATTCTAGAGATTGTCTAGCATTGCTAATCAATGTGGTATTAGTAATAACAACAACACTATATGATTTATCTGATGATCATTCTGATTTTCATCAATATATATTGAGTATTGTACTATTTCATTGAAATGGTTTAATTGCCAATATGCAGTTCATCAGGGGGAGAAAAAAATGTTCATTCAATTTTTTATTTAATGAAAAATAAATATTCTGTCGCACAAATTACAAAAATATTTTAATTGGCTATAAAAAGAAATATTAAGTTTTCCATTTATATTCCCATCAACCTTTTGATGAGCATTGTGATCTCTTTCACGGTCATGGCTAAATATATTTATCTTCCATCACAAAGTGTCCTTAGAAACATCGAATCTAATCCAGTGGCCCAATATCCCAATAATACCTCTTTACCACCTCAATAACCCACTTTTCCGTAGAATCTCCAGAACAATTCGTGGCACGAGGAATAAAGAGGCCACAAAAAGTGTCCCAGCTACCATACCTTTATTCCTGAGAGAAAAGCAACCCCAAGAACAACTAACTGCAGCCAGCTCCATTTTTAGAGCGCTCTATATCGGTTTGCTGCTGTACTGGCTGCTTTGGTATGCACGAGGTGAGGCCAAGCTATTGGTTGCTGGCACACTTCCCTAAAAGTAAGGGACTTCCGACTCATAGTATATTATTGGCACGAGGGTGAAGTGACGTCAGGAGTCAGGTGGGGCAGGGAGGATACTTGAGGGGGCACCTAAAAACGAATTTCTTGAGTCGGGGTTCCTCCTATCATCCTAGTCATCCATCGGATCGGCATCTTCTCTTTCGGTTAAGCTTCCTCATCAACTAACTCGCCATGGTGAGTACCACGCTGGTGGATTTACTGCTTTCCCTCTTGCTCGGTGACTTTGTTTATCCGTATCCTAGTTGTGTTTATTGCTCGGTCCGGAGGATTTAACGTTCGTTCTGGATTGTTTACGGAGAGTTTCTGTAAAAAGGTTTTTTTAAGACTTCTTTTTCGGTGTGTTCTGGTGGAAGATTAGTTGTTAGGATGTGGTTTAGGAAAAATAATTTGACAACTGGATTTTAGGTTGGATAACTGTAATTTCGTTTAACATTTAAAGTGCTTAAATTTCATGTTTAGGGGCTTAGAAATAATTTAAATTGTTGAATTTCTATAACAGATTTTTCTGATTTTTCTCGCTTGAACTAAACTAAAATGAAATTTCAATTAGCCTTTTTTACAAACATAAAATAATTAAATTATCTGATTAGCTTAAAGAAAAATTTTTACTTCATTTTGATTTTGAAGGAGGCTGTTATTTGAAAATAAGATGAAATTAATAATTTCCTTAAGAATTTTTAAAAGGCTTTTATCTTCCAGTTTAGAAATATCAGAGATAGTTCAAACGAGATTTTTTTTTATCATTCAACTCAATGAAGGAAGGAATTTAGAATTTGACATTTTATTAATGAGTGCATTTATCCCTTAAATATTTCATTTTAATAATTTTTCTTTTCTACTAAAATAAATAAGAATTAAATTGCGATAGTCTATCATAATGAATAAAAGTAGTATTTAATTTTAACAGAAAAAAAACTTTTTTTTTAAATAACAAATAGTAAAATGAATACTAGGTTTTGAAATTAACATTTCTTTTTCGTTTATAGAATACAAATAATCATAAACAACTCAAGATGTGCAAAAATTAGTTAAAACAAAAATTTCTTAGTTAGTTTTAAAGTTTAAAAATAAAAACTCTTATATATGTTAAAAACATTATAATTTGAAATATAGAATATGTTTAAAAAAACTTTACAAATAAATAAATGAAATGAATTTTAATACTAATGCATTTCTTATGATGTTTATGGATATTCATAAATATGACATATTTTGAAGGATAAAGACAAATACGCTTAGTCCTATTAAATATTGTATTGAAAATTCGCTTATAAATATTCGTTCAGATTGCGACAACAAAATGAAAAACTGTATTCAGTTAGAACGTTGTGTATTGAAAAATAGCGGATGTGTTCAATTGATCTTGAATCCTTAAATAATGTTTCACTTAAATAACAGCACATATATTTTATAGTTTGTAATTTAAATGGTATTATTCATGTAAGGTTTAATTTATTCCTAACCTATAGTGTTTGTATATAAAAAATAACACGTGCTTTGATATTAAGTTTCGTTAGTATTGAAATAAATTGTTTGTACATGGAAAATTTGAAAAATCTAGTCTGTACCATTAGTGCTTATAAATAATTTTAAACTTTTAGTTAAATTAAGAGCTTAACACTTTTAAACTTAAGCAACAATTTAATTTCAATCAAATCTCAATGAAATAATTAAACGAAAAGTAAATATCTTGTTTGATAATAAATTATTGGTCTTGAAATGAGATGTGCATTTCCCTATAAAATATGTGATACATCACACAACATCTAGAGGTCCTAAATAAATCATTGAATTAATGAATTCAAAATAGTATAAATAAAATAAAACAAGTGCAAAACAGCTTAAAATAATCAGTGATATTTATTTGTTTTTAAAACATTTAACACCTGCCGATACTTTAGTCTCTCTCTCTCTCTCTCTCTCCCTTGTTCTTAATTTTCATTGTTCCAAATATTATTTCAACATTTATTCGTGTGCATGACACAGTATGTAGATTTATGTTTACACAATGATAGATTTTAATGTTTTTTATTCGTTTCTTGTAGCCATTTTCAAAACTTTCGAATTAAACACGTAAAAAATTTTGTGTAAGACATCCATAAACTTTATAACGGTGAATTTAAAAAAAAAACTTAATAGTTTGATTATTGAAAATTTTCAATATCTTTAGATTGGTTTTATTTATTTTTAAATGATTTTTGTGAGTTTTGATGTTAACATAATAAAAGTTTTAAAAAAAACATAAAAAAATGATCAAAAGATCAAAAGATACTCTTAAAAATATACATAAACTGATTAGGCTTGTAAGTTAATACATTATATAAAATACTTTCGCATTCGGAAACCGTAGTAAAATAATTAAATTTATTTGCTAGCAAATAAAAAAATTCTTTTAAACTTAAACGAAAGGAATTAATTATAAATAACCGATTTTTCTAAGAATTCAAGTATTGTCTTCGTTGCTATACGAATTAAACGGTTTTCTTAAGTGACAAAGTATCCAAAGCAACCTTCCATGTTACATAATTATTTACACTATTTAAAATACTTAACTCGCTTTATCTGACAACACATTTTTCTAAAAATCATGTGCAATTTAACAAAAATTAACGCTACTTCTTAATATGTAATTCTACATCTAGCATAAAAAAATTAGAGCATTGCATACATTTCTGATCACGTAATTGTTTTAATTTCTGAATGTATTTTAAATTGTTTCATATTCAAAATTAAAGTAGTAAAATTCCTGTTTCTTTTTTTCACAACATTTATGTAATTTTTAGAGAAATTTGAAAATCAAGTTGAACTTTATTTAGTAAGAAACATTCCAGATTCATTTAGGTTTTGTTTTAAAATATAAAAAAAAATTTTGTTTTCACAAAAAAGAAAACATTTAAATATATCGTTTAAAGTTTCTCTCCAGTAAGTATAAAAATGAAAATTGCCTTAAATTATGTATTATACATGCGATATTATTCATATTTAGTATGAGAAATAATCAAGAAACATGTAGCAAACCTCCGCTCGCTCTGGTGTGAGGGCTGGTGAAATGAAAAGCCATTAACAAAAACAACATTTATTTCACAGCCTTTCAGTTACTTTCAACTTACTGAAGGCAATGAGGAGTGAGTCAGTTTTAGCCTATTCTAAATATATTGAGAAAAGATAATTATCATTGAATGCAAATACTCAGCTTGATTCCTTGAGCTCGAACTACGAAGTTCCTTATCTTTTGTCTGGATACACTAACAATTTAAACAATAATTTAATCTAACGGCATCACGTCCAATAACTATCGACCCATTTTTCGAACTCATTTCACTTAAGCTTAAACAGTAGTTCTGCTTTGCATGAATCTTGGTTCCTTTACAGAAAGAAGTTCTCAAATCAAACATTCTATTGGAAATATTTATCCTAGAAGATTAGTAGAAGGGTCTGAAAAGAGACGGTTACAGACAATTTTTATAAAATATGAAAAATACAGCTTATAGAAAATCTCCTTTCAAGGTTTTTGTATTTCATATGTGTTCAAAATCCTGAAATGTACAACAAATTAACAAATTGAAAGCGGATTTAAAAATTGATTTATTTTTTCTTTCTTCACCCTCTCCTCTCATTGGCTGCCTTATTTGTAAATACGAAAACTCATTCATTATTGCTTCACTTCTGGAAGCAATTTGAATATTTTAATTGCAGAGCTATATCTCTGTAGGCGTTTTCTGAACTTTCTAGTTAATTATTATTGATTCTTAACTGTAAAATAAATAATATGAATAGAGAAAAAAAATTAAAAAGCTATGTCAGATTAAATATTAAGCACATATTCGAAAAATTCACTTAAAAAGAAAACCAGATGTTTGCATATTAAAGTTTATTTCATTGTGGTACAATGCTCGCTCAAGAGAAATCTTTTTTCAAACCTTGAATATCAGGATTTTTTTTTATTTTAATCTTAAAATTTTTACTTAATTTTAAATACTAATGCATTTTGAATAAATTTTGAAAGCCTCATTCACATGTTAAGATTTTACTACACAAAATTAAATCCAATTAAATCTCGTATTATACCCTATTGCTTATCTACAATTGTGGTGGTCTAAGACTGATAAAGATATAAGTATACTTGTAAAATTAAATCATACAGAGAGCTGTAGGGCTTATTCTCCAAGTGACATTATTCGTAAAACCAAGAAATAAATTCGATTTTTTTCCTTGTTATGTTCTTCTCAGTTCTCTAAAACGTTCTCTATTTTTATGTAAAATCTTCTAGAGGATATTTTTCGGTTAACAATGATACAAATCACAAATTTTGTCACAAACAATGATACAAATCCCAAAAGATGAAACAGGGGATTTCAATTATTATTAATATAACTTTAGGGCATGTGTATATTTAAATAAATTTCAAATTTTAAAACCAAATAATATCAGATTTCTAAAAAGAAAAATATTTAAACTAAGCAAATGTCGAGGAGAGTATAGCATATTCTACATATGTAACGATTCAAATCTGTGAAAAAATCTATAAAATATAAATCAATGATGAAACTTTTCTTTTTAAAAGGAAAAAATCATTTATAGAAAAAATCTCCAATTCTTAACCAATCCAAGTATAATTTGTATAAATAATCCATTTTTTTTATATCTAAAATGCAAAAATATATACTCCTTTCATTTATTTTTTCAAATGAACAAAAATATTTTCAAACAAAAATCTTCAAAATACTGTATTTTTTTCCTGTCACTCATTAATGCTTGAATTTCACTACAAAATTCTCACAAATGAAATGAAAACCCTCTAACTCCGTTAAAATCTAATTAATCTTTGAAATATTAAGTATGAAAAATAAAAAGAAGGCGGTTTCATAGAGGCAGATGTAATCTATTTACCCCGATGACAGTTGTCGGAAGAATGTTTAGATTACGAAATAAAAGAACATAAAAACATCTCAAGTCATCTCGTCTGCTAGTAGCGATGACGGGGATCTCACTCTCATCTAATTTAGTCTTTCTTATTTTCTTTCGTAAAAAAGTCGTTTTCTGCCGCAAAAAAAGGTTTAAAAAAAGATCTTTTAATCACAAGTTCGGAAATCTGATGCGTTCCAAGTTCACAGTTCTGAAAGTTTAAAATACCGCCTTTCATTAAATGACTATTTCATTCAAGAATTAGCAGACAGTCAATGACTTTCTTGGAACTTTATTTTAATTTAGTTTTTGATATTGATTATTATGTTTTTATTTAAGTTTTTTTTATTTTAAGATGTATTTTTAAAACTTTATACTATCCACTATTTTTGAATTCGATTGTATGAAGTATACAGGAACTATTGAATAGTTTAAAGTATATTTATTTTTTTATGAAATTAGCTTAGAAACTATCGAAAAATAGAATATATTTATGGATTACTATCCTGCAATTGTAGAACTATTTCGATTGCAGAACTATTAAGAAAATTATTTTAGTTTTAATTGTAAATGTTAATAAATTAAAAACAATTTTTCCAGAGAAAATATTCGTAAAGACTGTATTTTTAGTTGATATAAAAAAAAACTTAACTTTTTGTAGTTTTTTCTTCTTTTGTTTAAAACATTTCTTCTGATCATTATTGGCATATTTTACACATCCATCATTTTGCAAACTATATAGCTATTTTAAATACATAATACTGATCGCAATCACAAAAAAATAAATTTTTACTGCAGTTATTTCTCGTACTGCCAATTTGATCCCTATAAAATAGATTCAAGAAACAATCTTCTCCTTTGATCTACCACAAATACTATTTACTTTTTGTTAAATATTCTTTCTTCTAATGTTCATTCATCTTAAATCAGTCTATTTCCAACTACGTTTCCATCACCTGTATAAAGTTTCCAAAGTAAACCTAAGACGCGTTACTAAAATACCAACCCAGTTTTACGATATGTTACACTTACTGCAAAAGGCAATCGTCTTTGTTGATCATTGGTTCGTCTGAAACCAGGCACCCTCCTTGTATTTAATTATAGCCTCGCCAAAAATGGCTTTCCAACATGGCGGACGTCTTTCTTTTGTGTGTTCTCGTTTTTCTCTCTCTTCAGCATTCTGCGGGGCGTTTATTTTGGGAAGAGGATTGATGGCCCCCTCGTTACACCGAAGCCCTCTTTTTTTTTCACCATCTGGAAGTCGCGACTGAGGGTGTTCTGGTATTAATTTCGGAGATTATTTGGTTTGGCTTGAAGAATTTTGTCACTTTTACATGTTCTCTGAGTTACCTGCCTTGTAACTCTGGGAGAGACTTGTATTGAATTACTTACTTTGAATCACAAAACAATATTATATTTTTAAAAACTCGTTACATATTTTTTAAATAAAAAATTAACTAGAAAAGAATGCCTATGATTTAAAATTGTTATTCCTCAGATTCATGTCAGAGAAACATGGCTGTTGCTTAGCATTCATATGCAAATGGAATTATTCTTAATGTACAAGTAAATTGTTTTAATTTAAAGAATAATAAAATCGTATAGATTGCGATAAATTTATGTGAAATTTCACATTAACAAATTTTGAAAATTAAACAAAATTTTCCTTCTAAGCTAAACACTACTTAACGTTGTATTCCAAAGTTTCTGCTACCAATTCTAAATTCGTTCTTTATTGAGATAAAAAAAAATTTTCATGAGATTTAAGGTTCTTCTCTTCATGTTTGATATCATTCAGTAATAATTATTCCAATAATTTTATTCAAGTTAAAATAAATAAAGAAATAAAACCATTTTTCAGTGTTTCAAGGTAATTCAGAGATTAAAAGCAGACTATTTTTCTGAAAAGATAAACTATTAAAAACTCTATATAAATATTTTTTTATTTTGAAAAAGAAATTAGTGTAAATGTTAAATACGTTATCAGTTGCTGTATAAGATATTGTTTCAGAGAATGGATGATTCATTAAAAGATATAAACTTTGTTTTTCCAAATAATTTTTAATACAGCAATCAAAAAAGTTAAAAAATAAATTCATTTAACAAAATATATTGCCATAATTTTATCAGAATATCACTTATTACTATAATTCCATATAAATAATGCTTAACTAGAAAGAAAAGTATTTCTCTATATAAAAACTAGAGAGAGAGGCTATACTTTGCTGTGTAATCTTTTTCCAAACTTCATGTATAAGTATAACTTTAAAAATCAAATACCCAATCTTATTTTTAAAAAACTTATTTGAATTAATATTAGTTTTCAATACTGTCACGTAAGGAAAAAGCGAAGACCATTTTTTGTTCCCATTGAGTATTTTTAATAAAGAATGTTTTAGTATATAATTTCTCTTGAAAATTTAGGTGTCACAAACCTATCAAAAATTACTGTAATATTTAAAGTATTAAAGGCTTAAACGTTTTGATGAAACTAAATTAAACTTAATTTCGAAATAAATGTTCATTTCGTTGTTGCAAAAGATGTCATTAATTTATTACGAAGAGGTATAAATTGAAATACTTGAGGAAATTTAAATACTTAATGTTACATGTCGAAATAGCAGACAGTTAGAATAAAATAATTTGGCTTCTGTTCATAAGTGTCTTCATCTATATTTAAAATGAATATAAAGCTTCAAATGAGTCTTGCAGTCTCAGCAAGGCACCTAAATGATAAAAATGTTTTTAACTTCAGTGTCTCAGCAAATAGCAGTTTTTCCAACCCTGCCTTAAAATTCTACTGGAAAGATATAGATAAACTGCAAAGTTCTCGCCTTTGCACATCAAATGAATAACGCTTTCAAAGTTCTGGCATCACTCGATGAACTCTTAAGTTTTCCGTCAAATGTGTCAGACGAGACAGAGGGAGTGTTCCAGAAATAGAACAGGGAAGAAATAAAGTGCTTATTCAGGCGCTTTCATATTTTTGTTCCACCGTAAAAAAAGATAGAAAAAAAAAAGGCCACGGCAGGAAATGCTGAGTCCGTGACTCAACAAGAATTCGAAAGTTTCTGCCAAAGGTTTCGTGGAATTCTATAATATCTTTTCCAACAAACATCATTCTTTTATGAATGAAATTCCGACTACAAAACTGTACTTAAAATATTTGTGCAAAACAGAAAATTTTTTCTAGAGTATTAAACATTTCTTATTTTAATATTCAATTTTCATTTATTGTCTTATAACAAAACACATAAATTTGTTAATAAAAATTTGTCTGATTTTGCACACAGTTCTTTTGGAGGTGTTTTAAATTCCCCCTCAAAATATCTTAGAGATTTATTTGATTCGTTTGCCATACTTACACTCTGAAAGTTTTACTTTGTTCTTTTTTAAAGGATCAAAAGTCTATATCGTATAATCTCCTGTTTAAATTAAATCAGTTTGTAACGGGTTCTTTTCGCGTATACTAACTAATACTCAAAGGAAAATTCTTTCAATGAATTGTTTGAATTGAGAACCTCTTTTTGTGAAGGAACCGTGATACATGCAAATGAATCTTATTATTTAAAATTAAGTGAAACGAGTTTCCTGGAGGAAATTAGTAGGAGGACACTAATAGAAGTTTCCTGAAGGTGCTAGTTGAATGATATCTGTGAAAGATGCATTATAGAACATCGTCTTACCATGACAGAAGTATCCTAGTTGTATTATCTTTATACTGAGCTACACAAGTTTGCTGAACCCATGCGTGTGTCTGACTTAATCGACTCACGACAAGTTAAAATTTTATTACTGTTATTTAGGGAAACTCACCTCAATTAGGTATCGTCAATTATATTAGATTTTGAATCAACTTAAATAAAAGTTTTAGGTATATTTAAGTCTGTCTCTTCCTTTAGCTACCCCTTACACTAACATGAACTCTGGTCTGTCACAAGTTAAACTAAAAACTCATTTTAAACTAACGCTGAAAGATAATTAAAAAATAGAGATTATATATATATAAATAAGAGGAATAATAAGTGTAACGCACACACACACTCCAACATGTTTATATTTCTTATATATATGTGTGTGCATGGGTATCTGTGGTTCATTTTCATCCATGACTTAAACCTATTGCAATATTACATAAGAACGAATCAACATTATTTTATACAAAGCTGTAAATTATAATTACGCACATCGAATTATCCAGCAAATAAACTCTTACTAAATGCATCCAATTAATTTCATTTCATTTGTACTGTTTCATAAAGATGTGACTTTTACGTTTCGTTCTTTTCCAAACATTTCTTGATCTTATTTTATATCTTATAACAGAAATACGTTTCTGTTCAAAGTTTTGTGGACAAAAATATAAATAAAAATGTGTTTTCTTCTTCTAGGGTGACGAAGACAAGAAAGAGAAGAAGAAGAAGACCAAGAAGAAGACTGAAGAAGAAGCCCCAGAGGCCGCCCCAGCTCCAGCTTCCAAGCCCGCTTCTCAGAAGAGGAGGGCACAGCGATCAGGCAGTAATGTCTTCGCTCAATTCACTCCCCACCAGGTCCAAGAGTTCAAAGAAGTGAGTTCTTCAACACAAATGGATACCACTTAATTAAATTAAATAAAAATAATAGTTAATACTTAACCTTACATCCAACTTCAATGTGCGATAATTCCATTTGAATTTAGACTAACTTAACCAATCTAGATTTCTCCCTTTCTTTAAAAATTAAAATATTTCTCAGATTCTAGGGTAATTGAAAAATACTTTATGTCCTGCTGTAGCAAATGTTCTTGTTAAATACTTACTTCTTTCTTCAACAGTATTAGATGATTAGCTCCTAACGTCTATATTCCAGACTCTGTCTATTGAATCATTACACAATTCAAACAAATGCACTCATCATATGAATTATAAAAATACATACATGCATAATTATTTTACTTAACAATCAAAATAGGTATTGTCTATCAAAACATGAATATTTATTAATAATTTTTTTAAAATTTTAATTTATATCTAGTAAAATTATCATTTAATATTTATATATAACAATAAATGAGAAACAGATTTTTTATATTTGTAATTTAACATGTATTTGTAAACCTTCCAGTCAAGGCTTCATTCGTAATTTTTCAAGTCAAAATCTACGACTTTAACGTTTTGTTATTCACTATTGTTCAATTTTTCCAACAGGTTACATTTTACATTCATCTTCTCAATTTAATTATTCTCTTTTTAAATTTATAACACAGTTTTAGAATGAAAAGTTGAATTATATGAATTTTAATGTTTATTTTTCAATGGAAATGTCATTCATATTTGTTGTCTTCATAGGCTTTCAATCTCATCGATCAAGATAAGGATGGATTCATCTCCAAAAATGACATCAGAGCTACATTTGATTCCCTTGGTAAGTTTACAAGGACATGAATATAACTTTTATTAAATGTAATGAATATTTATATAAATATAACATAAAATTGCCGTTTGTTATCGCAATTGTGCAATTTCAGTAATAAACACGTTAATAAAAATTACTCTCTGTGGAATTATTTGACAATTTTATTACTACTTTTCATTTCTCTAATAAGCTGATGCAAATGTAATTAATAAATGTTTTAAAGAATTGTTTTTAGTTTTTAACAAGATAACACTAAAGAAAATTAATTTTTTTTTAATATTAAGAAAAAGAAAACTTGGAAGAAGAACTACTGCATGCGATTAATTGTAGCAGAGCAAAGCTTCTTTTAAATATTCCTCAAAAATGTATTTTTAGTGAGCTAGTTCATCAA
Source organism: Trichonephila clavata (assembly GCA_019973975.1). NCBI lineage: Eukaryota > Metazoa > Arthropoda > Arachnida > Araneae > Nephilidae > Trichonephila > Trichonephila clavata. The sequence continues at coordinate 23,617 of BMAO01015742.1, forward strand.
ATTAAAATAAAATTAGTTCATTAAATTAAAATAAAACTTAAAAAAAATGGGTCGTTAAAATAAAAAGATCATAAGCTCTAGACAACTATTTTAAATATAAAAGTAGCCTTACGATAAAATATAACAGATTGAATTCAAAAACGATACAATGAATTTCAGCGTTACTGTCCAATATTTCACCAGCAACGAATTCGTTTTGAAACTATAAAGCATATCCTAATTCTTTAATCGAATAATTTTCCTTAAATTTCTGTTTTAAATTTCCCTCTTATGTTTCAAGACTTAATAATCGTCTGCTTTTAATTATTTATATTATATTATAAAATAAAAAAACTATCATGTGTAAAATCTTTTGGTGATTTGAGTGCAACTTCTAAATGAATAATTATAATTAAACTCTTCTAGATGCTTTGTTCTACTAGTATCTTGGAGCTTTTCTTTTACATATTCAATATATCGCTTCATATTAATTTCAATATTTCTACAGGCCGTTTGACCACCGAGCCTGAGCTTGAATCCATGATGTCTGAAGCCTCCGGTCCAATCAACTTCACCATGTTCCTTACAATCTTCGGTGACAGGATATCCGGTAAGTAGGCCTGAAATTTCAAACAATAACTTAAAAACCATTCAAGACTTTAAAAGAAACATTTAATAATTTAAAGTTATTTTTAAAACAAATACATTTTTATTGAATAGTGTTCAATTTGTAAAAATAGTAAAGAATAAATAGTTGAATCTGTGTTATATGACAACTTTAAAACATTGGATATTCAAAAAGTTTTATGAGTATATTTTTAAGCCGATTAAAATTCGGTTGAAATTTAGTATTCATAGCTAATAGTGTAGTTCTTATTTTGTTTGGATATCACTAATTATAACAAATTGTTATTTTACAACCAGGAACTGATGAGGAAGATGTCATTGTCAACGCTTTCAACTTGTACGATGAAGGTGATGGCAAATGCCGAGAAGAAACGTGAGTTTTAAACATTTTATTTTTGACCTTAGAAATAAATTCATTTCTTATCCTCAACGTGACAAACTCTGACTTAGACTTTTTTAAAAAATTTATGAAGTATTTAATTCTTAATAATAATTTACATTCAAGTTATTAATTAAAATATATTACTAATGTTTATTTTTATTATATAAGATAAAAATTTCTTCGTTTTCTCTTACGATTCTGTGTCTTCATTTGTTTCTATCTGATTGCAAAACATGTAATTTAAACTTGAAAGAATACTAAAATTATTCGATTCGAAAAAATATATACTCCAATTCAAATTCAAAATAATCGAAATTGCAACAACTTGAAGACTTAACAACAGTTATGTAAAAATGTAAATCACAGTTCTAATTCTATAACTACGTATTCACCGAAACTTACCTTTAAAATTAACTCAGATATTTATGTATATTTTACAAGTATTTAATTGAAAACTCAGTAACAGTCAATGACAGTTCGTTTGACTTTGAATAGAAGAATTACGTTATTTAAAAAAAATCAGAAAATAATTTTGATTGATATTTTTTTAAATTATTTTTTTTATTCTTGAACTTTAAGTATAACCAAATTATATTTCTAAATTATATTTCGTCAATCATTATTTAAATGATATAGGCATCTTCTTAATTCTGATTTTGTATTAGTTTAAAATATTATTTTAAGTAAATAAATATATAATACCTAATGGTATTATATCTCAATAGAATGAATAAATAGTAAAAAAAGTATTGCATTGTTCAATCCTTATTATTCCCTTCAAAATATCAAGTAGCCAGAAGCTCTCGTTCCTTTCCTTTCAATCTCGAACTTGTAAATTTGTTATTGAAACAATAACATTTCTATAATAAAGCGTATAAAAATGATCATTAGGTGCTCTTATAAATGGTGTTACTGCTGTATAATGTGCACTAACAATTTTATAAATCTAATATTGTATATTATTTTTTAGACTCAAACGTGCCTTGACCACATGGGGAGAGAAATTCTCTGAGGCTGAGGTACTTATACTTCTTTAATTAGCATATTTGATATCACAATTTTTACTACTATAGCAATTAAAATTACAATATGTGAATAAAACATTTATTTTTATCATATTCATCTTCCTGTAAAATTACAATTAGACTTAGATTAACTTAAATAGAAGCATAAGATAGAAAATATATCGTTTGTATTATTATCATTTTGAGATTTATAAAAGTATTTGTAAAATAAAGATTATTCGCTTTATTTTTTATGAGAATTTAAATTAATGGTTTTGAATCTATTCATTTATTAGCAGTCCATTATTTCATTAAATTAGGAAGTTGTGCATCTAAAATATTTATTAAAGAGAGTTTTTGTTTTAAATTAGAAAATTTGAGAACAATGTCTTATTTATTTTCTTAGTAATATGTGTCATTGATTCTATTATCTTTCTGTTACAACCAGGTTGAAGAAGCTCTTTCCGAAGCTCCCATTGACAACAATGGACTCATTGACATCAAGAAATTCGCCAACATCCTCACCAAGGGAGCAGAAGAAGAAGAAGGAGGTTAAATATCTGGGACCTTTTATCCAGGTGAGATACAACTTCCAAATGCTATGGCAAGTGCCGCATACAATAGAAATACGACAAATTACCCCTTAGACCAGTAATGAGCTTTTTCCTTAATTTCAAATTATTATTTGAATTTATATTAGAGTAAAAAGTAATGGGATGACTAGTACTCTTAACTCATAGGACAAGTATATTTTGTTGCATTAATCATGCTTTTAAAATTTTTTGATGAATATCAAAATTGAGGATTATTATTAACAGAATTTTAAATAAAATGTGACCTACAATTATCGAAGCAGCAAACTGTTGCATGATCAATATGAAACTTAACAGCAAATAGCTTTGTTTTTAATATTGCCTATTTTCTTTCGATTCTGAATTAACTGAAATATATGTAAAGTTATTTTAAAAAATTCGTCAAATAAACTTAAAAGCAAATTAAACTTTTAAACTGTGGAGCTCTTTTCTGAAGACGTCAACAAGCATTTCAGGTTCCTTGTCTACAGTAGTTGGCGTGGCTTGTTTTAGACTTTCTACTGGCCATGACTTTTCGCAGGATTGCCTGTATAGAATGGAAATGACAAATTTAAACTCTTATTAACTTTTTAACCAATGACGTATCCATGACTGAGGATCACTTCAAAATTTACCCTGCTGTTTTAAACTATAGTTCTTTAAATGTTGTTGACTATGATGATTTTTGTTAACGTTCTATACTGTATTGGGCTGATGTTCGACTTATGACTCAAAGGTCGGAGACGGACATAAGATAGAAAAAACTTTAAATCTATTCTTACGACAGCTCCTTAAATATGTGATTATGTTTATTGAAGCAGTATTAAAACCTAGTGAAAGATGTAAATTTTACACTATTTATGACAGTGAAAAATTAAGACAAAATTTTAAATTAAGCATATTGAATAACAGAAATTGACAATAATTCAAATAATTCCCCTGGAAAAAAGCCTTTTTTTGTAATAAGGTCCCTTTTGTAATTGAAAAATTCTATACAACAAATAACGGTACTTTTCCGTTTCGTGGGCTCAAGCGATAAAATCGCCAAAAATGATAGAACCGACGCCAAACGGAACATTCTCGCTGGTAACCTTTTACCACTGCATTTTCAAAACAAGTCATGATCTGTTCTTATCAGTAATGTATTTTTCATAATACATCAAAAATAGATGAAAAACCAACGAGAACTAAACTTTACAGTACTTTTATGTGTATATTGTATGTTGTCACCATTAAAGTCTGCTTGGTGAGATTTACGCCGGAAACGGAAAAGTACCATTTTTATTAATGACTTATTATTGGATATACTGTGTTACTAACTTTCATTTTATTATTTTTTTCCAGAATGAAGATTTCAAGGGGAATTATTTACAGCTTCAACAGTCTTTCCAATCGGCACTTCATTCTACCTTTGTGCATTGTTATCTCTTGCTTTTGCTAAGAGTCAAAACCACAGCTAACAGACATTTACTCGTGAATGACTGGATGTGAATGCGTCTCCTTGAGCTCTTCTATGTACCAAATTTTTCCATATATTTATCAATTGGAATAAAAGCATATAATTTCACTTTTTACTACTAATTGTTCTATTCATTTTCCACTCTCTTCAATTCCTTACTGAAGGTAGCCATTTAAAAAAAAAGACTGTTCTTTGCTAGAAGCTAAAGCTGTTAAAATAATATCTAAAGTTATATAAGTACTTACATTCATCAATCAATTATTCTTGAAATTGTTGATTGAGTACTTCCATATAGTGCTGTATAGCTTCACTGAAATCTGCTATAATGTCTGTATACCACATATAAAATCAAATATATTTGTGTTCAATATAAAAATTTAAATAAAAGGTCACATGTTTATTTCTATTTTTTGTTAGTCTTTCTTGTAATGCAACAACTTCATACATCGCATTCAGTAAAAGTATGAAATATCATAAACAATGAAGAATAATTTACTCTCTAAACAGATTTCAAATTGTAAACTTCATCTCTATAAAAACTCTTAAAAAACGTTATTCACATTACACTTTGAAAACTAAGACACTGATAAAAAATCAAATTACTGAAAGAGAGTTTTTTTTTAAAATTATTTTACAGAATTTATATACATAAATACATATATGAGATTAAAGTATATTCCTTTGAAAATTAATTTTTAAAATTAAATAATAGTTATTTGTTTAGTTTAATACAAAATTCACCCAAGCTCTAACTGTGTAGTAAAATAGTTTAATTTTTTTGTTATACAAAACTTTATTTTACATGAAGAGTGTATTATAATAATTTTGAAAAGTTGACTATCATCATTTCATTTACAAAACCAAATTAATTCTAGCTTCCGAAAATTTTTTAAATTGTATTAGTTACCAAAAAAACACTGCCCATTTAGTATAAATTAAAAAGTATAAATCGAACACCAATTTACTAATACAGATTGATGAATCGAAATTTTATGAGATTGGAATACGCTTCAAAAGTAAAGATATTCCTAAACTTTGATTTAAAAAAATCTATTAACTTGATCCTATTTGTATAAAATGATTATTTGAAATGATCCATTGTTGAAAATTAAGCTAATATCAATTTACCTTTACTTTTGTTGGAATATTACACTTAATTTATGAGCTGAAAAAGAAAACTAGCGGGAATAAACAGACATATAAAGTTTCTTTTGTATTTATTTAACAGGAAAGCGTAAAACACGTCAAAATTTAATGTTTAAGGAAGCATGAAGAGATTTATTTGGGATTATTTTATCTTAAAATAACTCTGGGTTAAGAATATTTTTTTCCAAATTATTAGAATGTGTTCTTTAAAATTATAATAACGAGAGCATAAAAAGTAATTAATGATTTCTTAGACGGCTTCAAAAAATATATTAAGGCTAATTAATCATGACAAAACATTTTTTGAGTAAAAGATTTATAGCTATACTTTACGGCACTTTTAAAGAGTTTTCACTTTAATTTTTAAAATGAGCATATTAATAAGTAAATTATTAAACAAAATAATGTTAATTAATTATTAAAGAAAACAAAAAAAATGATGAATAAATAAAAGAGATGCATTTTTAACAGTAAGATAAAGAAATTCAAATAAGTTTATAGAGAACGATTGACATGTTGCTCGAACGTTGTGAAAATTACGATGATTTTTTTACTTCTAAAACTATTTAATTTCTGAAAAGATTGTAATAATCAATCAAAAATAGACTGATAAAAATAATAAATCATTATATTTATTATAACTATCTAAAAACCTTTGGCTCACTAACAAGAGTTGAGACAGCTGGGAAGATGATTTATTACACAGATATTAGATATTGATAGAAATATTATTTGAGTTCTTAATAGTTTTTAGCATCACTAAATGTAGTGCTTAAAAATATCTAAAAATATTTGAAAGCTATCAGTTCTATAAAGTCAATTTTTTAAAAGTTATTCAACGTCTATGGATAAAGTGAATACTTTTTTTTTTCATTTTTAATTGTTATAAAGCATTTGGAAGGAATATATATTTATTATTTTATTTATATAACTTTATAAAGGTTTTCTTTTATTGAAGTAGGTTCAGAATTTTATCACTTTATTTTGTAATTTAAGCATAAGTTTAAAATAATATTTTGTAGTGATACAAAGTACCACCAAGATTTTAATCCAGAAAAATTCAAACTTGCGTATAAAACATTATACTAAAAGAAAAATAAATTATTTTATTAATGCCAAAATACTAATTTCTTCTTTGCTTTGCTTATAAAGAATGAAAACTTATAATTTTTCCTACAAAAGATAGCAGGTTTACTTAATTATTTTCTTATCTATTGTTATCAACAATCATAGTATAATATTTGTCACATTTCAATGCCGTAAGTGACCGTGATAGCCAAGTGGTCAAGGTCACGGACTCGTGGCCAGCGTGTCATAAGTTCGAGGCTGAAACCACCGTGCATAGGAGGCCGATACACATTAAATGTGTGGAGGCTCAAACGTCCTCCCGTTGGTGTGGTACAGAAGTTAGGGGAAGAAAGTGCCCAGCTCAAATGTCGTCCTCGTCACTTGACCGTGGTTAAAAATCAAGAGGTCCATCACCAATAGCCCTTGTGCATCTTTATAGTGCGGCGTTCATATTCTCACTCAATACCGTAATCAGAATTTTAAGAAAATATCACGAATTTTGTTTACATAGTATATTTTGAAATGCCATAAATATAATTTCTTCACATAAATTTAAGCTTCGAAATAAATTTTTTTCATTTTTTATGTATCGTAATCATTTGGTAAAAGCATATTTAAAGTATAATTTCAATGACTGAACTTAAATGTTTTAGCACAATAGGTTCACAACAATAAATTTTAAAAAGACCCGTTTTTAATTTTGTAGGTGCATCAGAGTGATATAGCTTTAGAATATGAATCAATTCAGTAAACCTTTTTCTAAATACCTGGAAAAAAATCTATTAAAACGAAGGATCCTAAGCATTTATTACATTTTTAAACTGTGATAATTAGGGGAGGGGGGTAACTTATTTTGGATAAAACCATCTTGAGACAGATCTGGTAAATACTAAGTATTAGAGGACGTCCAGAAGATAAGTTATTCATTAATAAATATATATGAATTACAATGCGAGATCTTGAAGCAACAAAATAGTACATGCTTTCAGTAAATAATATTGAGTTAAAGCACTCCTTATGTCATGGCTTAGACCATGAGCTCTATGACTGTTGTTGTTAAACAGAGAAAGATTTCTAAAATATCCTTCGTTGTATAATAATGGCTTACAATCTGTACCAGAGATATGAGGTTTGGAGACTATTCACAAAGTCCCATGTGACGCATTACAGATCTATACTGATGGCAGCATGGGAGTAGGCGCTGCTTCGGGAAGTGGAATTTTCATCAAAAAGGGAATAGTATTAGGATCTGCAAGAGAAATCCTGACTTGTGCTCAGTATTTCAGACAGAACTCTTAGCTATTGTGGATGCTTTGAAGTTTTGCTTTACTGAGAGTGTCAACACAGATATTTGGATATTGAATGATAGCCGAAGCTCTATTCAGCATCTATCTGAATGGTGGAGGTATGGTGACAGAGCGACAACGAGTATTATCCAGCTATTAAATGGCTTGAATGCTAATGTTTTTTTAGAGGGTACCATCGCACGTGAATGTCTATGAGGAAGAGATTGCAGATGGTTTGGCCCGCGAGGGCAGCCATAAAGATTCTACACATGGTGGTTGCCTTACTTTTTTAGAAATTGCTACCCGGGTCAAACAAGATATCAGTTCCTCTTGGAGGCAGGCCCCCGTACATGAATAGTATGAAGGAAATTGCCCTGGTACTGCTTTACTTGGGACAAGCAGAAGGCGAGATGAGACTACTCTTGCTAGACTACGAAGTGGACATACTCGAGCTCAACGGCATGTGGATAGTCTTAAAGTTTACCCTCCTTGTCCGAAATGCAATGTGAACCAAGCCGCTCCTGCCCACATCTTTGCTTGTATTGGATGCCATAAGAGCCAGCTGTTCTCAAGTCCAACTACAGTTTTTGATTGCTTAAAAACGCACAGGTTCATGGACTTGATCTAGATGTTTCTGTCGGACAAGTGGGATAAGAAACAACAACAATAGAGATATGAGGAAATAAAGGAATCGACTGTTACTTACGGTTACACTTTTATCACTAGACCAATGCCCAAAATTATGAAATGTAATATTCTTCTTCAATGGCTCAACAGTCCTGGGTGGGCCCTGGCCTTTCCAGAAGTTTTCTACGGGCATCTCTGCTTTTGGCAACTGTTTTCCAGTTTTTGACCTTTAAAATATTTAGATCTTTTTTGACAGTCAATCCATCTAACGGGTGCCTGCCCCAAGGTCTACTTCTCATCGGCATTGTCAGAAAGATTTTCTTGCATCAACGATCTTCATTCACTCTAGCCAGATGACTAGCCCTTTTAAGTCTCTGTAGAATGACAAATTTTACAATATCAGATTTTTTTGTAAATTTTGTTGAGTTCTAAGTTAGATCTTCTCCATTTACCATTCCTCATTCACCATTCCATGAATCATTCCTTCTCCATGATCCATTCACTTGGATCTCAGAAATGTAATGTTACTGGACCTTATTTGGTTTCAGAATGACTTTAATTCAAGTCAGAGATGTATATTCTCTTTAGGTCCTTTTGAAAACAAAGCAAAATTGCTGCTTTAAAATTGCAATGTTATTGTATAACATTTTGTGTCTCTCTCCTTTCTTCCATTCTACAAATTGCGAATATTACTGCTGTCAGTTTTCAAAACAAACGCAGTACAGTTCGAACTTTCAATAAAACTTAAAAGTTTTATTTATTTTTTGTGTTTAAAAAATTGCTTGAAAAAGTGCCCTATAGGTTTTTTTTCTGATTATTCTAGTCGCTTAAATTTATTAATTCTGATACCTTCCATTACAGTTGCGTTATTCCACACATTTCTGTTTCTTAAAAATAGTCGTAATGTTTTTCTTTCCTTTCCTGCTCTTTTTTTCCTATTTTGTCTCTTCATTTTAACCATTTCGCCTTTTCCTCACTTAAAATTAAAGGAAAGCAAATCATACCAAATTTCAGTAAAATATCTACATGTATGTTATTTTTTAAAAGGATTTTTGCTTTATACAACACCAGTGTTAAAATTCGTTGGCATTTTTCCACAATCATTAAAATCGTTTGTACAAACAGAAAAAAAAATCTGTTATAAAGTCTTACTTGTTTCAAACTGTTTTACAAAATTAAGGAAATTATGATTTTCAGCATATTTACTGACAGCAAAACTCAACATATGAAAAAGAGATTGCTACTGAAAAGTATTATTATTTTTATCACTATACTCATTAATTTGAAGGAAATATTTTTTTTAATTTAGTTAAATTTTTGTTGTGCAAAAAGAAGTATTTTAAGAGCATTTTCAGTGTTTTATTTTGTTTCTTCAGTGTTTCTAAATATTAAACGTTCTTTTTATTATAACGGGATGATATCCAACAGTGATGATAGTAAGCTTCATTAATTTTAACTGGATATATATTAAGGTGTTGGCTTAGCTTTAAAAAGTTGGCAAGTTCTCAAATGACAAGAAATTAGTCTTCATACATGACACCAAAACATGATGAAAAAAGCAACGTTTTCGTGTTAAAAAATAAATTAAAGCAGTTCACAAATTTTTAGTCACGATTTTATTTAAAAATGCGCTACGTAACCGTATAAATTTAGCTATCTTAACACTTGGAGGTAAACATTTAACTTATTTTTTGGAGGAATATAAAACCTTTGAAGAGCTTTTAATGTGTTATGTATTAAAATAAACTGAAACTTTTTTAATACTTAGAAATAGCCATTTTTATTTTTTAATTTTCGTTCATGTCATACTATAACTAAAATAGCGTTCTATTCAAATTGCAAGTTTTCCGATACATTGAATAATAATAATTAAATAATTACCCTTTTTATTAAGAACTGCTATAACTTAATTTTTTATTACTTATAAATAAAGACTCGCAATAGCATATATATATATATATAAGGTTTTTTTACAATAATTCTTAAGCCAAGGTATGGATTCAAAAATAAGTTAGTATTGAAAGTTTTACAAAAATCAGCTTAGGAGTTTTAATTGCAAAACGTGTTTGATTCTTTGATTCGAGTTTACATAAATAACAATCCAGTTTGAAATTGATGAGCCAAAGGAAAGAAATTAAATTCTTATAATAACTGAACTTTTGTAAACAATTTTAAGAAATAAGACACTTTTAGAAAAGTTGTTTTGGATAAATTCAAAATGCAATTGAGATTATTCTCTTGAACTAATAATATAGATTAAAAAATAAAGCAATGATAAATGCGTTGAACTGACCAGTTTAAGGTAGCCAAAGCAAAAACCTCTTAGTGGATGACAAATATCAAAAGAGTTTTAATATTTTTAACAGTGATTTTTTAAGTGAAAATGCTCAAAGAAAAAATTGACTTTACTTTATTTAATCTACTGTACAAGAAGGATATTTAAATGAAATTCTATGGGGAGAATATTTGGGATGGTTTTTTCTAAATCAGTGCTTCCCAAACTTCCAGTGTTTGCTACTGAATTTTCAATCATAATTTTTATCGTCTCCATACAATAACAACGTATGGAATGTAATATATCGTACTTTGACGCTAAAGGTACAAAACATTAACAAGATAAGAACAAGACCGTACAAATTATCAAGATAAGTATTAAATTTTGTATAAGTTTTACTTTAAAGTAAAAGATATTTTAAATTACTTTTAAATAATAATTTTTGAAAAAATTTTCCGACTTTTTGATATGCTTGCCCTTGTTGGGTTATCACGCACCCCTAGGGGGGGGGGCTCGCCCCACAGTTTGAGAATCACTGTTTTAAATTGATTATTAACAAATTTTATCATATTCAACCACAAGTAAGTTATCTTACATTTCCATGATAATACAGTTTGAAACATGATATTGGATCACGAAATTGAAATTAATTTGTTTGAGCAATGAAGTTAGAGTGGTTTCCAAACCATTTGATTTATCTATAAAATACATTATGTATTTAAAATACTAATAGTAATTTAAATTTTGAGTTATACATGATATTTTATAAAAATTTAATGCAAACCTTATTTTCCTTTAAGAAAAGAGGAGTTTTATGACCAAGTAAATAATGCCTTATATACCATATTGAGTTATGAAAAAAAAACTAGCTTCCGTTTTAAATTAATTTCACTTTTCCTTGTACACTTCCATGTGTTATAAAATTAAATCCTTATATTGTAATTAAATATTTATTAGGGACATCTTGATTTAAGAAAGAAAGTACACATATAAAGAGATAGTACATTAATTCGGAACACTTCATATACACCGAAAGTTTTTCAAAAGGAACAGAATGCTGGGAACACTCACGGTAGCGCAGCCTTTCCAAAGATCAGCAGATTATTTCGATTTTTAAAAAGGTCGTTCATTTCCACCCTATGCTTTAAACTAGGGGGTCTTCAACCTTTCACGATCGAGTTCCAAATTACAACAATCAGTGATCCGCGGGCCACACGACCGTCAAAAAATATTGTAGTCAGGAAATTCATATAAAAAAATAGGGAGGTGTTTGTTATATATCTTTATATATAAAATATACGTGTCACAGTGTTTGTCCGCGATGGACTCCGAAACTACTCAACCGATCATAATATAATTTTGCATACTGTGTGTCATTTCGTCCAACTTAAAACATAGGATGGTTTTTATTTCAATTAATCACGCCATAATTTTTTTATTGCCAGAAATGTGAAGAATCCGGAAAAAACGTTGCCAGATTCCCGTAAGGGATGCTCATGTGTTTGTGGAAGCAGATATTGCAACAGAGGGTGAAAGTTTTCGGTACTCTCGACGTTATTTAAACAGCCATCCGATTTTTGTTTTTTAAATCAGACAAAAAATAATTACGGAATCGGAAAGATCATTTCTTTCGCCACGATACGGTATAATTTTTTCGCAAAATAATGATATTTTCTGTTTTTTAATATTTTTTTTAAATGAGTCAAACTGATGCGTTTTTATGAAAAAAAATTTCTAAATCATTGCGTATATATTTATTTTCGTGTTATTAAAATGATATTTTTTACTAAACAATGTCATGTTTTTTTCTTTTTGAATCAGTCGTTTCAAAATAAAATGCCGAAAACTTTTTTTCTACGATTTTTTTAAGAAATACTCAAAATTTTAACTCAACATCTAATAACTTCGTCCTTTATTAAATATATCGTACGAAACTTTTTTTACGTTTGTAGAATAATGTTATCCAATTTCTATACGAAGATTGAAAGAATTGCTTAAAAATTACGGATTTTAAAATTTTGTTGTGATTTTCGTAAAATACCGTTTTTGCGAGAAATAATTTACATTTTTTATTTTAAAGTACTTTGTGTTTGCAATTAATGTGTGAAATTTCAAAACTTTAACGTGAAAGTTAAGTCCTCTAAAAAAATGAAAACTTTAAAAAAAATTCTCAATTGCGTCAAGGTCACTTCACAATTGCGTCACTTTGCGTTAGCTTTCTGTTTGGAAGACGGAAAAGGTTGAGGTAGTTTTGAGTCTTTCGCTGCGTAGTAAAAAGGGATATTCCCTCATAACACGGGACGCTCATTCATATAACGCATCACAACCGATAGTTTTTTTTATTCTTAAAGATTGATTTATTGAAGAGCAGTAGAATATAAGAAAAAATATCATAAAAAATATAAGGAAATATTCTTAAATATATTTTTATCACATAGTATTATGTTCTTTTTGAATTTTATACTGTGAAATAAATCAATATCGTTGCGTTTAAATAAAAATTATTTTTAAAACTTTTAGTATCAGTGATTTAAAAAATAAAAAGCCAAAAACTTTTTTGAACAAACTTTAATAAAACACTCAAAATACTTAATAATTAATTATTTCTTCTTTTATAAAGATAATTGCATGAAATTTTTTTCCCGTGTGTCGAACATTTCAAAAAATCCTCACAATTTTACTTCAAGATTTAAAATAGTAGTGAAATTTTGTAATTTGAAACATTTCTACTTATCTGTCTTTTTTTAACATACAACTATTTTTTAAAAGGCTACATTTTCGTTTCCGGAACTAAAAAATTGCAACGAAAGAATTGAAAAGTGAGTGAGTGATTTATAAATTCGCACTGTTCGCTTATTCGAGGGTTTTTTGGCGACGGACCTCGAAATTTCCAAACATGGTCAAGTGACGAGGACGACACCTGAGCTTTCACCCATCTCTCCTAATTACCACATCACACCAACGCAAGAACAAATTTCGAAAAAGGGAGTTTTAATGACATAGTTAAAGAAATCACTCACATCACGCATACACACACATAAGTGCATCGTCCTGAGGGAAACAGGAAATTCCCATGGGGATTAAGTTATTCACTTGGTAAAAGCCCGTGCAACGCCGGGCTAAGCGAAGAGGAAAGAAACAAAAAAGTAAAAGTAATTTCGAAAAATTATATTGGAAGTGCTGATTTTGTGAAGAGAAGGAAAAATGTTAAACGAGAAAACCATTGATACGCACTCATGGGCCTTGCACTCCCATCGTACGCATCACACCCACACAAAAGTGCTGGCGTCAGAAAGAAAGGAGGAAATTAACATGGGGATTAAGTTATACCCTCGGTAAAAGCCCGTGCAACGCCGGGACGCGGGTCAGCTAGTGTATATATATATATATATATTATATATATATATATAATCTTCAACAAACATGGAACTCCATACCAACAAGTGACATTTGGCACCTGTATGACACAATGCATGCACGCGTGCATTCAAAATTCTAGAGGTTACACCGTCTATTAATATAAGAGCATTTCAAAATTGAAATTCATTTTCTTGAGCTTAAATTAACCAGTGATCTTAAAAATTTAATCAATTAAACATGTTAAATAGACAATTGCATTGCCCAAATTTCATTACTCTACATTAATTTTTTCTTAGTGTTGGGATTTTTTTCTCCGTCAGTGTATGCATATCGGTTTCAAAAAAGCTAAATGGAAATCGAATTAAAATACTTTGCAAGCCTGTTTCATTTAAGAGTCCACCTTTTTCCGAAAATTTCCTGAGATTATATGCCTAGCCAGTTTTTTTTTTTTATCTTTAAAATGTGAAATTTTTGAAAAATTCGTCATTTTTAGAAATTTTTTATCTCAAATGGATATCAAACACATCAGTGAAATGTTTTAAGTATCAAGAATAATAGGAAAAAATGCCATTTTGTACGACAAAAAGCAGACAAGGCATTTTTTTAAAAATTGCCTCAAATTGAAATGAGGGGCAACTAAAATGCCTTCAGCGGGCACGGGTTGAAGATCCCTACTTTAGATTCTATTTACAAGAATTCGTCCTTAGTTTCGAAATAACAACTTCCCCAATCACACGGCTCGTTGCATGTAGACATAGTTAAATGAGCGTAATGAGAAAGCTGAACATCTCACGAGATCTCAACCTCATTGAGCTTTTGTGGAGGGTTTTAAGAACAAATTGGGTGCTCGGTTTCCTCTTCCACGAACACTACTTGAGATCGAGACTGCTCTGTACGAGTAATAGAAGTAAATTTCCTTGAACTTTGTGCACGACTGTCAATCATACTTCGGAAACAAACTGTAATTAAGGTCAAGGGCCCAAACTCTACAAAAGAAAAATACACATTCTTTCAAAGGTGCTCCAATTATTTTATCTTCTATATCTCTAATTCTAGAATGACATTGAACCCAGACAGTTTTAATAGATCCACTCACTTGGAAGAACAGCATTCAGTGGTAGATCAGGGCAATGTTAATAATTGAAGAATGTCTAAGATTTTGATTTCAACAAAAGAGTCTTCGAGTCTGTTAAGTCCGCTTAATATAGTTTAGTTCCTATGTACTGTAGGCCAGAAGGCACTCTGCTCTCTTGTCACAGAGTCAAGCTTTTGTTAGGACATAGTTTAGTTATACTTCTTAGATGCAATGTAGCGAGCTCATATGGCTGCACTCGAATGCCTCTAGATCCAATATTGTTTGGAAAATAAAGACTAGATACGGTCAATCGATTGATATTTTGGTAGTCTAAGACATTTTTCAAAGTCTAATAAAATAAACTTCTGTTATTACATATAACAATATCTCGAAGACTTCTCATTAAATGATGTGGAAATTTGGGAAGAGAAATATATCTTTTGAACTTGGCACATTTTAAAAGTACATCCTCGTCTCTCATAGCGCATTGTGTAACTCCGGAGAGCGACGTTATTTAAAATTCATTAAAAGAAAACTACCCTTTAATTTTATATTACATTTTAAAAGTAATTGCTTATTTTAAGGCTTTAAATGATTTTAGTTATGAATATTTCCGAAAACACACATAAAATAATCTAGCGAAAACAATGATTCTTGATATTTCAATGCAAAATTGCAAAAGAAATACTCCAAAACATCAGGCCAGAATTTAAAAATTAGAGGTTGTAGCGGAATGTAATGTAGCCGCAGTACCTTAATGATCATTGTCACTAACTTATGGTCAGCATTGTTTTTGACTTGGGATAGTATCATGGCTCTATTAAAGACCAATGGTGTAGAAATGTTGATGCTCGTTAAACTGTCAAGACTCAAAGTCTTCGCGTTGATACGGTGAGGAAGTTTGGAGAGTTGAGTGCTAATTCAGGTATTGTCCACATCGCTTGACAGCGGTTCAAACTCGTCGTTAATACCCTTTCCATTCTTCGAATGATGTTAATAAATAGTCAAGTCAATCAAATGTATAATAATTGAAAATCATCCTTAAGTAAGAAAAGGTAAAAAAAATCCAAAAATGGATTTAATTAATTCTCTTCTGAGATTCTAAAGTTTTCAGAAGGTAACGATATTTGAAATCTACTTGGGAAAAAAATCGAATCCCCACTAGAGATAACTTGATACACATTATGCTTTCAGTTTAAAGCAAAATCGTCCCTTAGACAAAACTTGTTTGTATATATATATATAGATTTATTTATATATCTTGTTCAAATTTTCAATCGTTTATAAAATATTTTCTATTCATCCACATTCAAGTTTAAATACACTTTTATAAACTTGTAGGGGATGACACTTGATATCAATGCAATTTTTCAAATATTAATTCATTAAGTAAATTAAAAAATGCAAAAAATAGTAACAAACAAAAATAATAGTCCAACAGCATATATAGAAAGGTAAACTCATCGTTGTGTCTCTGAAACGCAATGGATAGCGCGTTGGAATTCTAATCAAAAGATCGTGGGTTCGAAACCCTCCTGAAAGAGCTAATTTCTGAGGATATGATTTCTTTTTTTCTTTTTCCATTTTATTAGAAAAAATGAAATTTAATAAATGAATAAATAGTAACAAACAAACAAAATAGTCCAACACCACATATAGTATGGAAAATGGAAAATTGCAAGGAAAATCTTTCTATTTTGTCACTTAATACTGTGTTTTGTCATATGTATATACATTTTTATATTAATTGTAACTATTTAATAAAAAGTAACTAAAATAAAATGTTTCTTTTTGACGTAAGTAGGAATTGATTTAATTTTTTTTATATTACTTGTTTTTCTGTTGTTCCAACATTAATGAATCAGTATAAGACACATTCAAGTTACAAAGTATTTATAAAATCTATTCCGTAATACCATAAAACACTCAGGATACTTTATTGATTATATTCTATCAATATTAAAATTTTTAAAATGGATAGTGTAAGTACTTGAAATTCATACAGGTGTTTGTTAAAATTGACGTTTGAAATTAAAAGTGCCAAGTTTAGCATTTAAAGTGGTGATTTCCAATCGTTTTAGCTCCGGTAGACTTGGCTGTGTTGCTGGAAAGATAATTTTTCAGCTGAATAGAAAAGTAGATAGAAGTATAATTCACACACGTACCCTTTTTATTATCATTCTTTTGAAACACATAATGAAACAATCGTCGAATTCATTTTCCATCATTTATCCCATTTGCAGAATAAAAAAACGGTTATATCTAAAAAACAGGTTTTTTGTACTCTTATTTATTTATTTATATCGCGTAAAAAATGAGACTTGGTGGCCTTCGAAATTTTTTTTCCAATTCAAGATAATTATTATATACAGAAAAGCTGATATTGTTTTCGATCTTTACGGAGCAAAAATGTATTTGCATGTTAAAAGCTTTTTTTTTATATAAAAAAGGACTTATTTCATTCTTTTCTGACTTTTTGAACTTTATTTCTTTCATATTTAAAAAGATACTGTTTAAAAATTCCCTTCAAATATTGAAAATTTTATAGTAAGATATTGTATAATTATTCATTATGTGATAAAATAATTAAATATTAATGGTATAGTAATATAATGTTAAAACAATTAAATATTTAACTGAATTTTGCAAATAATTAATTTTTAATTGTGTTATAATAATTTAAAATAACTTTTAATATCACAACATGCTCTGAAATTATTATATAGTTACGTGTTTTGTGGGCTTGATTCTAAACTCCCAATTTATACTAGAGGTTGAGTACTTTTGTAAATATAAATAATATATAATATACATTAATAAATCACGAAGTCCAGACATTTTTCAATAAAAGCACGTTTTCATCCATTAAAAATTCTCTTGGGTGCTTTTCTTTTCCCACAAAAAAACATATATTTTTGGAGTAAATTAATTTGTTAAAATTTGTTTATAAATTAATTTGTTATTTTCCAACTTAAAAAAAAACTTGCTTTGATTACAAAAGCATGAAAATGATTTCATATTATGAAGTTTTAAATCATTATTTCATTTTCTAAAGGATTAAAATGATACGAAAGGAATTTAAAGTTTTAAATAGTAGAAAATTTTTTGAAATTTCGAAACAGAGTCTGGTATTAAAGTTTTAAGCAAAAAGATTCTTTTCCCAACAGTTGAATAAATAAAAAAGACGCAAGGATTAAAGTTTTCAAAAATTTATTTATCGTATGCCCAAAAGGCGAAAGTCCACCTGTTTTTTTTTTTTATGCTATTCTAACTTCAAAACATCATTTTACTTAAGAAATCCTTTTACCACGAAACATTTCAACAGTTCTCAAAATATTTATAATTCCACTTGTATAACAACAAAAAGGCCTCTCAAAACACTAATGCACACTTAAGGCTGTCTTCATCTAACATAAAATAGGGAACTCGAAAAACATTCTCAGTAGGGAAAATATCATAATATTGCTATAAATTAAGATTTATATATTTTATTTACTCAATATTTACTTATTATTCAATGTCTTTAGAAATATTATAGGTAGAAACAACTTTTTTTTTTCATTTTAACATGTAAAGGGGGGGGGGGAACGTTACCGAGTGGAAGTTGGAATACAGAACAAATTTTATACAAGTAAAAAAATAAAATAAACTAAGGCAAAATGAGTAATTTAATATTATCTATATGTATTAGTAAAATCAAAACCTGACTTAAATGTTGGAGTATTTTTCAGCTTAAAAAAAAGAGTTCCGAGTTTAGAACATACTTTTCAACATTAGGTGAAAACAGCTTTGAGTAATATTCAGTTACGTATTTATGCTAAATCTCCAACAGAAAACAATAAAAAAAGGTAAGCACAGTTCACCTTTTAAAGTGCTTCTAGTACTCGATTACTTTGATTTTGCACAAAATTAGAAAGTAAAACAATTAAAGAAATTTTGTTAAAGATTATTTGCAACATTCGATTTGTCTCTTTTTAATTTTTGCATATTCTGATGCAAAACTTCTGAAATGTAGAATAAAATATGAGGGTTGATATTTCTGAACGTAGTATAAATGCAAATAAGGGAGTCTATTTTTAGAAAAGTCAGTAATTTTAATTTAGTATATTAGAGAATTGATGAAAATCGTATCTTTATTTAAAATAATGCCTTCCATCTATTATAAGAACTATTGTACAGTACACACGCGTCAAAACGCAACGTATAAATAAATTAATAGTAATAAATAAAAATAATTAATTATTCGTAATTACTCGACCGTAATCATGGACATTTAATTGAAATAGGTCATATTATAATGTACGTATTCTGAAAAATTCTTGTAATTTTAACACATAAATGCAATGAATTATTATCCATTAAAGTAAGGGGGATTCGGGTGGGGATGTTATGTAAATGTAATGTACCTCAACACAATGAACAATTAAATGTTACCATTTTAAAATAGTAAAAACGTTGTAAGACAAATTCGCGAAAGAAAAGAAAAGCCAACATATTATCAATCATAACTATCAATGAAAGTCTTTGAACTCAGCCACATGATAACAAAAAGGTCAACGTGGTCATTAGCACAGGATTTCGTTGTAAGCATATCTTACAAATACACATTAATCTTCGACACTTAAAACAAGGACAATGAAACTTGTGGCGGTTTTTGCCGATTTCCCTTAACTAATCTCTGCGCACACATTATTATGTTGTTTGATATGAGTACTTCGCATTGAGAAAAAAACTGTGTATAAGGCACCGAAATCATGAATTTTATTTACCGCAAGATCTGGTGGATAACGCGCACTTTAAGCACAAAAAAAATATCAAAATTTACTGTACTGCGTTATACGCCGGATATCAAAATGAAATCTTTTTAAAAAAATGGAAATGAGCATTTTTAAAAAATTATACTTCTACATAGATTGAAATATTGTTTATTTAAAAAAATGACATTCCTTATGAACTTAAAGGGTTATGGTTCTAGAACAGCGTTTCTCCAACTAGGGGGGGGGGCGAGAATACTGAAAATTCAAAACAAAAGATTATTTTTTAGAAAATTATTAATTTAATGAAAGTAAGAAAACAAAATACATTCTGACACAATAAAAATTAAATACACATTTACACTGATTAAATATACTTATAAATGTATCAGTACTGCGCAAGGGGTATTTGATAATTAATTAAGTAACACTAAGTTAAGAACAAGTCGAATAATTACCTTTTGAGACCCCATGTGCTTGTTATATATAAAATTATATACAAAAATTTATACTTATTTTGATGATTGGTACGGTTTATTATTAAACCCTTAACTGCCGATTAAAAGATACGTGATTCACTCCCCAATACCACCGTTTTTCGCGTATATGTTGTAGTGAAGGGGGAGCGGGTAGTAAGAAAAGGAATAAATAAATAAATCCTTCGCAAACACTGTCAAAGTCTTTTTATAGCATTCCCAAGCCTTAGAAATAGTTTTATAAATAACAGTGCACAGAAAAGATTGTACTTCGGAAAGACGTAAATATACGTCCAGACCAATTAACATTTTGACTGAGTGAGACGTTTGTATACGCCGGTGAAATTCAAGAGGTTAAAGTCGTATTGTAGCTTTAGCGCCAAAGTATAGTATTATTGAATTCGATACATTGTTATTGTATGGAGGAGGGGATGCGATGAAAGTTATGATTGAAAATTGGGTCGCAAATATTGAAAGTTTGAGAAGCACTGTTTTAGAAGAATACTATTTTTTAAAAAGCTTGAGATTATACCTTCAATAAATGACTAAAAAACAAAAAGTATTGTACACGTACATTTCGAATTTCTTCGCAAAAAAGTGAGTGGCGTTATACTAAAAGTTAACAAAATCAGCTTGAAAGTATAGGTACGCCTGATTTAACGGTAAGTAGAACTGTAGTGAATAAAAAGGATAAGAGGCGGAATCCTGAAAGAAGATGAGGATAGATAGAGGAAGGTGTAATTCAGGATTCAATGAATGGAGGTCAGTAGAACCTCACCGGAAGAGACTCAGAAATTGGGATCCAAGCCTTGGTATCAGAAAACTATAGATCGTAAAACAAGTGAAAATTTATTTGAATATTTTTTTTTGATAAAGTCAGTTTGAAAATTAAAACACTCTTAATTGGTATAAGATTTGGTCTTAAAGGTCTTAACACACTTTATTTGGATTTATTTAGTCAAAAATTCGAACAAATCATTTTTAGAAGATAATTTTTATGTGCATGACGTTTTCGAAAATCAATTAAGATAAAAAAAAATTTTCTCGACTTCTGAAAAAATTCGTATTTGACAAGAATATTTGTCTGAATAGACAACTACGATTGTTATGTTCTGTCGCATAGATCAACCTGACCCAAATTTTCTTTTCCGTTAAGTTGTTGATAAAACAAAGTATGAAAAATGAGCATTGGGTGTGTGTGTCTGAGATAATATTTTATTACTCTCTTCATAATAACTTGTTAATCTAATCCCCCAGAACTGAAACATTTATTAAAATAAATATCAACAAATTTATATATTTCACTATTTCTCCATTTACTTCATAATCAGATATATCAAAACTGAATTTAAAAAATCACTTTCAAATGTACTCTTAAATATTCTAATTATCTAATACTTCTAAATTTTCTCTAGAATCGGATTGACTTATCTTACGATTTTAATGACGGGAAGATAATTAACGCGTTAAAAGCGCTAAACGCGTTTACAGCGTTAAAAAATAAAGCTACTACTTTAAAAAATTTACGATCTTACTTTTGTTGGATAAAATATGTCCATTGGTATCAGAAAAAACAACGAATAAAAGAGATCTCAATACCAAGAATTATTAGATATCAAAAATAGTTAATACGAATTATGGAGAAAAAATAACATTGATAATATTTTGTTTGTTAAATGCATATTTAATTGCATATCATTAAATATTTTTTCAATATAATCAAAAATAATTCTTGTGTGAGTTATTTTAAAAATTAATTGTATATATAAAAGAGTAAACATTCTCTCTCTTCCTTTTTATATATTAAAATTGCAGCTTCTTTATATTATAATGAATATTAGTATAACTGTATAAATAAGGAAAATATACCTTTATATACCTTACCCAAACTTTAAAACATTATCAAGTATAATTAAATATTAAGGAATATTTTTTTAAAATTGTGTTGAAAATTATTGGTCAGAAATATCACATTGTAGAATTTTATAGTTAATAACATAAATATATAAAATCTTCTTCAAAAAACATACTACAAAATCTTATTCTCAGAAAAATAAATACGGAATACTACAGATTAAAATTGCCTTACTCTCTTTCCAGGATTCTGAAAAAAGCGCAATCAACAAGTGTGTACCTTACTTGCTCCAGGGGTTTCACAAAACTCCAAACGACTTCTCTTCTCACTTTCCTCCAGACTTTCGAATGTTTACACGGAACTCAAGTGACTAAGGGATGACCAAGATCGTTTCGTTTTTCTTTCGAAACCCATATTTGGCCGCTGAGGCATCCATACCCAGACGAATGTTTTCTTTTCATTTTATTTTGGTAGGTTTTACGGAAGGGAGAGAGAGAAATATGGTCATGAGAAATGAAGAAACGATGAGGGCTGGCACAGATTTCTCGAAAGGTTGAGTCCAGACCGAGCATCCACTTGGTGAAGAACTTTTTGACTGGGTGTTGAGCATTCTTGGAACAAATCTCTTACACTGTCTTCAGTCAAAATGGTAAGTTGTATAACTACGTCCTTTTCAGAATTCTAAAAGAGCAATGAGATTTCTATTTAGTAATTATACTTGAAATGAGCCTTAGTTCATTAGGTTTTAGAATAAATTGCTCTATTCTAAAAGAAATTTTTAGTGACTTACTTAATAAATTAGAATTTCGATGGCTTTCGAAAATTTTGTAACAAATTAGGGAAAAAAATTACTTGAATTTCCCTGATTGTAAGAACTTGACCTGTTTCATGAAAATTTTTAGAGAAATTTTACTATGCTAGTGCCAAACTTATTTGGCAAGTTGTAACTCTATTTAATTTCTACACTAAATTAGGGATAAAATTTGAGGAAAACATATCAACTAGAAACTTCTTTGAATTTTACTTCATGAACTATATCCAAGTTTTTAAGGAATTCCAAATTTAATTAGAATTAAATTTTGTCTTTGCATTTTTTAGTTGTAACAAATTGTACTATTTTTTTATGAAAAGTTCTACTAAAACATTTTTAGATAGCAACTGAATTTTTAAATAGTATATTTGTTTTGATTCCTTTTATTTTTCTTATTTAAAATATATTTTGTTTCAACTAATTAAAAATTTTAGAAAATTCGGAATTTTAGTTCCTAATTTAAAGATGGATTTATACCGAGAGAGAGAGAAATAGGTGTTCCGTTTTTTGCTAAAGGTGGCTGCGACTTTTTATTTTGAAAAGGAACACTTAAAACAGAATTGCTAATCGTAGGTTCGAATCATATTTTAAGACATTTAATCCAAAATTAATTGAGAGAACTCTAATTATATTTTTAACACAACTTGTTTAAAGCTCGTTAATACCAACAAGCTATAAGTAAAACTGTGCAAAATGCAAATATTTTTTATAACATTTGAATATTTATTTTTAGATGTTGAAATTTGATATAAAACCATTTTAAAAGCTTCTGCGACAGAAATATAGACAGCCATCATAAAATGGTGGCTCTCATTTATTTATTCAGAAAATTTTCATTTTTAATGCGTTTTCGATGGCAAGATACAATAAATAAAAGTAAATTAAATTAATTGTCGTCTCTTATATTTTACTACAAAAAAAGTTCAGCATTACATATAAATAAACAGTCTTTGTGAACAGTAATGTTTAAATCACTCTCACACGGCACTATCAAGTTTTTTTTCCTTCCGAAATTCTATACTTGACAAGAAAAAGTTTTACACGAGAATAATTGAATTTCTGTTTTTAATAACCATGCATTATTCACAGTAAGTTACTGAATGGCGTAACGGAGAACATTTGCTCCCTGTAAAGTCAAGATTTAGGCCTCCAAGTAGAATTTGACAAAGAGTAGGTATTTGGCGGAAGCCAAGCTTTGGTCTCCCTAGAACCCTGAACACCCCCCGCAATGCTGGGGTTGTGGGGGTGTACGTTACGCCACTGAAGTTACTATTGATGGATCTCGTATCTACGATACACTATCAAATATTGAAGAGTATTACTTGATCAGATACTATTCTCAACAAGTATATAACAGAATGAAAACTCTGAGGCTCAGTTTGATTTCACGAGAGAAATAGTCTTCTAATATTCCACACAAAACATTTCATGAAATCAAGGTTGGAACCTGCAACTCAGTTATAAATGAAGCTGTTAACCTTAAGAACCGCCACGCTCTCGCTGCTTTTTAACAAAAAAAAATCCATACATGTATTTATCTATGTAAATAGCCTTTCAGATTTCCGTGACTGATAATTATATTCTTATTGTTTAAATTGGGAAATTTAAATTGTAGTTTATGTTGAATAACGTCTTTGATAAAGTATTTATTTTGAAATATTTTACTAAATACTATAGTTGCTAATACAGTTTACAGTTTGAGTAAATGAGTGAGTAAATGTATGGTTTATATATATAGGCGCAAGAGCCATACAAAGCTTTGAATAAGTTTCTCAAAGATAAATCAAAGCGAAAAGAAAACATTCAACTTAATATTAAAAACCGCTTTTGTAACTGATGATGTCTTACAGAAGATCAAAAATCGTCTTGAGAAAGCTCAGTTATTAAAATTCACTCATAAAAACCTGGATGATACTCATTTGTATTTTATTTCTTGGGATAATGTTTATATTTTTCTGAGTCAATAAAAAGTTAAAAGAATACACGAGATTTTATCTATTTTTATTTAAAAAAATAAATAAATAAAGGCACAATAGTGGATCATATCTCAAAGTACACAAAAAGGAGATAGCTCGAAGTGTTGAAGGACTATATTTTCTTTTTTTCTCTGCCTCATTCTTTTGGACTTATTTAGATAAACTAGAACTTCAGGACCTCAAGTTAAGTTAACAATAGCTCTGAAAACTAAATACGCCTTCCATTGTCATCTAACTCAAAATATTTACTTTCTAATCAGCTGAACACGCGCAACTTGAAATATCTTTTTTTCTTTCTTTTTTTCACTTCGTTATCGCACATCCGATTGTGTTATTCTTTTTCCTGCTCATGAACTTGCACTTTTTGACCGCTGTGTAACTTCTGTAAACAAACGCTTTTTTAAGGCAGAAAGAATATCAAGCCGCGTATCATACAAATGTTAGCAAACAAAAAAATAAATATTTAAAAACAAATCATATGTATAAGTTTTACGACACTGGAAGGGAGAAGAACCAAAATTCAGGTGCATTTAATATTCCTTAAGATAAACGTATTAGTCGAAAGAAAAACAATTTAAAAAGTATGTGCTTTTCACTAAGATTAAAAGTAAAAAAATTAATTAGAATTTTTCCTCTCTCTAAAGCATGTATTTTTAAAAATATATAATTAAATTAATTATTTCTATATTACTACCATGGTAAGACAAGAAGCAGAACGAACGAAAAATGTTGACGGTTAATGTAACATTTTGTATGACATTTTCAATCAAAGTATTCGATAAAAAATATATTTTACACTAATAATTTCATGCAAATGTTTAAGATTGTTAAATGCATCATTATATTTAAATATGTATAATCCGAAGACTATATGTAAAGTAAATATTAAAAAAGAATTTTTAGAAGATAGATTTCTTTAAAAGTCATTAGTTAAAACAGAATCTTTATGAAAGAAAATAATCGTCTGTCAATATGAAAATGTACTAAATATTTTTAAAATTTCAAATCAATCACTTCTTTTAAATATTTATTTAGCAACAATCCACTAATGAGTTTTGAAAAATTAAAAAGATCTACCAATTCATTTAATTTCCAAGATTATGCATCTGAAATTTTTTTTTATTACAGCTGAAGAAATATAGTTTCCCAAAATCATATTCATTTTGCTTGTAGTCACATTAAATACGTGGAATTTTCATATCAGATCGTTTTCAAGTTACTTTTTTATAGATTTTGTTGACAATTAATCATTTGTTATGTCTTTATTTTTAAATAGAATAACTTTCTTCACCATAATAATCATACATTTGTAGCACACATAATTAATCTTCTTTTCAAAATAAATAAACAACGGAAAATAAATGTTTATCAAATGTTTTAAAATACTAGTAGTAAGTTAATTTAGATATCTTATTATTTCGAAAAAGCCTATTGGAGATGACTATCAAATCGTTCTTTAGAATTAGTGTTTGCGGTTATGAATACTGATGCGTAAGCATTGGAAATTATTTAAAATATATATATTGATGTTCTCAGCGTTGAATAGATTTTGCTTAAAATTGCAAATCATTCTGTAAGCAAAATATGCTAATTGTAATATTATTCTTTGTTTCAATCGAATTGAAAGATAAACTGTTTTGTCATGAATCATTTCCTTTAATTAAGCTATACTAAGCTCTCACCACAATGGAAGTTTTTCAAATATACAAAATACTGTAATGAAGATTTTTATATTTCTGTATGGGATTTAGTTTTCTGTTAGAGTAGCGATGAAATATCCATTGCGTTATTTATTTTTAATTAGCAGCATTGATCACGTAGTATTGCAGACAAATTGGTATTTTAAGTTGCTGATCTCTAATAAACATTATTTGAAAACAAATACGGCTAAACATGTGAAATTCCCTCATTTTTGAATACCATTTTTTTTTACTGGGATTAAACTTTAAATTTTGATCATACAAAACAATCGAGATAATTCGTTGCTATACGTGGTAGCCAAGTGGTCTAGGCATCGGATCGTGGCTAGCGTGTCATGAGTTCGATCCCAGTACCACTGAAGACCCGCCGTGTAGGGGCGTGATGCACGTTAAATCTGTCGAGAGCTCAAACGTCCTCCCGTTGGTGTGGTGTGGTAGTTAGGAGAGGGGGTGCCAGCTCAGGTGTCGTTTCGCGTCACTTGAGCATGGTTCAAAATTACACGGACCGTCCCCAAAAGCCCTCGTGTAGCTGAACAGTGGGACGTTAATATTCACTCACTCACGCACACTCGTTGCTATACAGCTGGACAATAGTCTGTTCGACGAGCTTCGTATGACCGCGATAGCCTAGTGGTCAAGGTCGCAAACTTGTGGCTGGCGTATCATGAGTTCGAGCCTAATGCTGCTAAAAACCCGCCGTGTAGAGGGGGCCTCTGTACTTTAAGTATGTCAACGTTCAACGTCCTGCCATTGATGTGTTTAGGTAGGAGGTGTGGATGCCAGATAAGGTGTCATCCTCGTCTCTTGACCATAGCTCAAAATTACAAAATCCGTCCCCAACACCCCTCATGCAGCTAAAGAGTGCAACGTTAAGTTTCACTCACTCACTCGACGAGCTTCCTACACTTACCTCCGAAAGTATGCGTACATAAAATCATCTTACGTGTTTATGCTATAATTACTATTAAAATTTCGCTTATAAAAATCAACCTATCTCTCAGAGATTCTTCAAAATTTCCTTATTCAAACAACAAACTCTTCCGAAACATGAAAAAATAAGAATGATCACCAAATAATCCCCACCACCCCCGCCGAATGTCTGTGTACACTTACAAAATATAGCTTTAAAAGAATACCTTTAATTATATGAGATAATTACACCCAGTCATGTTTTTAAGTAATTATAAGCTTCTTTTACGATTTATTTAGGATTTGAAATTTGAAATCTTGTGTGGTTCCATAGAGGTGGCAGAAAATAGATCGATGTATTACTACAAGAAAGACCATCTTAGGTATTTAAAAGGGGGAGAAATCTTTTTAATGAATTGGCTGATCATGAGGCATTCATCGATTCAAAAAGTATTCATAAACTACAAATCAACCAAAATTTTAACGTCCAAGCCAAGATCCAGCCACCTGTCTACAAAGCCCCCTCGAGAATTTTGCTTTGTAATAGACTCTGTAAAAATAAATCCAATACAAAAGCTTCACAAATAGCTAAAAGTGTTTTCATATATTTAAAATAAATGTGGCTTAAACCCCAATTCGAAAAGAACTGAAAAAGGATTATTATCATGGCCGATTTGCACTCAAGAAGTCATTCATCTCTCAAGTAAACAGAGCTGTGAGAATGACCTTTGCCAAAAAATACCTAAATAGGACACATAATTATTGGGAAAATATTATTTATTGAATAGGAAGTAATTTTTGTGTTTTCGGCATCAAAAAAGACAAAAATATGCCAGCAAAAATTCCTGAACACATCTGAAGAAAGACAATCTTTTTCGACTCTCAAACATGGAGGAGGAGTCGTAATGGCTTAGGGGTGCTAAGAAGCCTTTGGGTTGGAAATCAGGAAATTATTGAATCAACAATGTCCAAAATTCGTTACTTGAACTTATTGAATGAAAAATATCAGGGCAACTGGCGAAAACCTTGCAGCGATAGATGGTTTTTACTTTTAGCAGGACACAGATACCAAGCAAATGGCTTACATTGTGAAGTCATGTGGCTGTTCTACCAAGTCCAAACAAATTCCGTAAGCCCTCCCAGTTCCCAGACCAAAGCACAATACAGCATTTGTCGAATTAACTCGAGTGGATTATCAGGGAGCACGTAATAACATCCAAAGAAATGCTGAAACCTGTCATAGTAAAAGAATGTAGCAAAATAACCACAGAAGAGACATCTAAACTTGTTGAATCCCTGCCAAATATGTTGAGAGATTTACAGAAAGAACGAAATAGCTTTAAAAATATTAATTTTTAGTTACAATCCTATATCGAAAGGTGTTTTCTTTTCTTGTGTACTAGACGCACATGATTTGTGTGGTTCTCAAGTTATAAATATTTGTATTATTTTATGTAATAATCACTTGATTGTTGCTTATACTATTTGAATTAACGACGTTAGAGGAATCAATAAAAAGTTGTATTGATTCAGAAAAACTTCTTTTAATTAGCGATCTTGCATGAATATGAAAGATGATCGTCTGTACCAGGGGTCGGCAACCTACGGCACGCGTCCCAGATGGGGCACGTGGAGCGATTCTCGGTGGCACGCCACCGCTCTACAAAAGTATAAGATAAACCTAAATCGTTTTGTCTCTTCTTTCAAAGCCTCGCACATTTTTATATGAAGGTTATTTTTCACTTCCAATTCTCTGCCATAAAACGATTCTGATGAATCAGCTTACATGTAGTTTGTGTGCTTTATGTAAAAGAAAACATTTTCTGTTTAAATGTGACTTATTATTTATGTTAAATATTCGACGCAAAAATTATTGAGTAATACTTGTAAAATGAAGAATCATTCATTACTGCTCGGTGAATAAAAAAGAAAGTAGTTTGTCCTTTACTCACCAAAAGCTTGGGCATCGATGGCAAAAGAAAAAAAAATGTCGTAGGTATAAATCAAAATTCTGCTTAACGTTTTGCAGTGAAAATATAATAAACAAAAATAGTTATTCTATAAACATAATTAATTTGGATTGGAAATAAATTCGGTGAAAAAAACCGCGCGCTGTGGGTTAATTAGGTAAGTGAATCTAATTGCATAATAAAATTCCCTTTTAAATAAATATTAAGAACAAATGTAATTTTTTAGTGTTCTGTCAAAGTAGTCATAATTATTTTATTTTTTACTTTTGGTACGAATCAAGCTAATAGAAATAGATATTTGAACATAATTTTCTAAAAGATGCAAAGTCTTTGAAGCTTGTGTATGTCTATATTTTCCTTCCTTATCAAAACTGATTTAACAGACCCATTAATAATCACATTCGATTTGTTAATTTTTAAGTGGAGGGAAATTGATAATTTTGAAATGGAACTTTGTGAACAAGCATCATCAGAATTATGGAAAACAAAATTTACTGACTTACGGAAAAATTTAGAAGATAACTCTAGCAATAAATCGACAGCTATTTTAAATTGCTTGAAGTCATTTACCTGACTCATTTAATTGTTTGAAAAATAGCATGTGCTCTCCTTTTCTCTTTTGGTTCCACATATCTGTGTGAAACAAATTTTTCTCGCGTGAAATATATTTTGAGTCCTCTAAGAAAATATTTAATAGCTAAACATTTAGAAACCTGTGTGGCGAACTGAAAGAGACAAACCACATACCCCTGATACTGCGACATTAAGTAGAGCTTTGTCTATTGACAAGGTTCGCAATAAAATTTTAATTTTGTATTTAACTTTGTTGCATGAACACTGATATTTTCTAAATATTTTTAAGAATGCTTTATATATGTACAATTTAATTTTTTAAATTTATATTGAAGAATAGTCATATTTTAAGTTTACTCCTTTTTTAAATAAAAATTCTTAAAACATACATATTGTGTACACAGTTTTAATTTTTTATTTATATTGAAGTAATAGCTGTATTTTATGCTGTTTATTTTTATGCCAATAAAATTTTTTAATTGTAGCATAATGAACATAAAATAAAACTTTAAATCTGTATTTTCGATCTTTATTTCCTAATTCTGCATCTATTGTCGTGGGAATCGAATTGTTTCAAATATTTCCTATTGCACGGCACGCTGAATCATGTTGGTAGGTTGGTTTGGCACGCCACAGCTGAAAGGCTGCTGACCCCTGGTCTATACACAGACTTTCGGAGGCAAGTTAATTCTGAACCGTAGTTAAATAAAAGAAATATATGACACATAGCTGTATTTTATTCTCTTAACTTGCGCATTATAGCACATGCATTGTATATTTCTGTTTTAATGAATAGAAGCAATAAGCATTATACTTGATAATATTCTCTAGACCATGACCTAATCGATTCAGAACATCCACGAGGTTCATTACTATGTACGACGTAAATTAAAATCAATTAATCAAATCCGTACAATTCCATATTATATGAGGACCTTAAGACCCAGCTCTTTTTACGAGGAGAATCCTCCCTTAATACGTAAATACACTCATGTCCATAAATTAAGGATAATTCAGAATCACACAGAAATTGAACTCTAAAATAAAAATTGCACCTGTAGAATTATCACACACATCTTGAAGAAGAATATGCAAATTACAGGAAACCACCAGATGGCGCGGATAGTACGTCACAATGACGAGAGTGTAAGAGAGGTGTAAATAAGGAATGGTTGCAAAGAAGTAAAATTGTTCACAAGCGCTTTAAAAGCCTTTCAGTGCAATAACCGCATAGTTATGGCACAAAGGAAGCATTTGGATGATTTTTTACGTGGTAGAATTATCAGACGACTGGAATGTGGACGTACCCAGCTAGAAGTATCCGAGGAACTTGGAATCGGCCAGAGTGTCATCTCCAGGCTTTGGCAACGATTCCAAGATGATGGTAATGTGAGTAGATGTTACAGCACAGGTCGCCCCCGAGTTACAACGCCGAATGAGGACCGGTATTTGGCAGTTACTGCCAAAAGAAACAGACGGAGCACAGCATCAGACTTATCTCGTCAGCTCTCTTCAGCTACCGGTACGACAGTTTCAAGGCAGACCGTGTATAGGTGCTTAGGGCACATTGGTCTATATGCTCGTAGGTCTGTCAGATGTGTTCCCCTTACCGCAACTCACTGTCGCCTGCGATTAACCTGGAGTAGAGAGCATGCAATGTGGACACCGCAACAGTGGTCGTGTGTGAGGTTTTCCGACGAGTCCAGGTTTAGTTTGCAGTCTGATTCTCGCCGGACATTCATATGGAGAGCCCCTGGTACCCATTACCACCAAGAGAACACCATTGAACGACACCGTTATGGTAGTGCAGGATGGCTCGTATGGGGAGGAATTATTCTTGGTTCCAGAACTGACCTGTATGTTCAGAGTGTAACGATGACAGGCCACATCTATCGGGATGTCATTCTGGAACAACATGTACGTTTGTTTCGGGGTGCCAGGGGTGCTGAATTTCTGTTTATGGATAACAACGCCCGTCCTCACCGTGCAAACATTATAGACGAATGCCTTCTATCGGAGGATATCACCCGTATGGATTGGCCAGCATACTCACCGGACTTCAATCCAATAGAGCATGTGTGGGATATGCTTGGCCGACGAATTGCAGCCCGTCAACCCCCTCCCACCTGTCTACCGGAACTTCGGAGGGCATTGCTTGATGAGTGGTGTAATATTCCCCAAGATCAGATAGATAATTTGATACTCAGCATGCGTAGGCGTTGTAAGGCCTGTATTGCATTGTCTGGGAGACATTCTCCGTATTAACCATCATACTAACCATGTTATACTGTTTTTTGTAAATATGTTCTTTTTTTTTTAAATTTGCTCCAGGGAGTAAAAATCGCAATTTTTGTTAATTATGTCAAACATATAGCATCTTTTTTGCTCTTTACCTTTTGTTTAATAAAAAGACTTTACAAATAAGTCAAATTTGTTTTGCTTCTGTCTCTTTCTTTGCCTGAACTTCATTATCCTTAATTTATAGACATGAGTGTATGTCTTGCTTTTTAAAGGCTTCAAAAGTGACCGTTAAAATCATTCAATCAAAAACAAAATACACTTTAAAGTATATTCATATTTGAAGTTTCTTTTACATGAATTTTATTAGTTTTTCATTAACTTAGCGATTTTTTGTTTGATTAAAAAATAACGAGAATACACCACATACACACAAAACTGCAGCCTTATAGGTTAATAAATCTTATTCTTCTAATATATATAATTGTTCTAATAAGGATAGAAAAATAATAAATTTGAAGCACAAGAAATTATAGTCATATTTTATTATAATTATTTACTTTAAAGCAACCGAAAATAAAAGGAAGACTAAAATTATCCTGACTCTAGATAAAGAAATTATAACACATTTTGAATTAAGCATTTTACAAAAGGTATTATATTTATTGCTCGTGAAAAAAAAATTCGAAAAACTTCTAATGGGTTTTATATTTTGATGACTTTAAGTTTAGCGTACTTTAATTGATAATAAATTGCATGTTTTTAAGGTATCCGAACACGTTGAAAATGACCAAATTCAGTCAAGACAGATATTTTTGTTTTTTATTTTATTGAATAGAGCTATCTTTTGACTTTACGAAACATACTTTGTTTTGTTTCTACTCTACCTAGAGGCCACATTACAATAAATTTTATTAAGTTAGAAAAACCGGAAGTGGGTTTTTGATCTACCAGAATTGGACATTTAAATTGCTCAAAATCTGTCATGGTGAGTTTGATAACTCAAAATATTACGAATGCATTTCTATAAAACTTTTTGAACCTGATATTTATGTTATTTTCTAGAGAATGTACTAAAATATTTCTTATTGTATGAATACTTTTTGAGTTATGGCTTCTTATTTAAATAATGGTCTCATAAAAAGTGCAACATTTCTTATAATGTTTACTAAATCAGCTCTAAAATTTTCAAATTTTAATAAAAACTAAAATTTTAGTACATTTTCTAGATAAATGCAACTAATTTGTTTTAGTAATACTTTTACTAATATATATTCATTACTTTTTTCTCTAACTGCTTTGAGGTCTTTCAAAAATATTGCTAAAATTTCACATATAATTGCGATTTTTGTAAAATTCAGGTAATTTATTTTAAATATAGATAGTTAAATAGTAATATTTATTGGTATTGAGTCCTAAAACAGCATTTATAATGTTTTAGTATGCTATTTTAGTATTAATTATCATTTTGTTAATTAATTTTACTTTGACTGAGTAAGTAAATTATTATATTATATTTTTTTATTTATTGTTTTAGTCGAAGAAGACAAAGGACTCATCCAAGAAAACTGCCCGCCGGGCAACATCAAACGTATTTGCAATGTTTGAGCAAAATCAAATAGCCGAATTTAAAGAGGTAAATTTTCGGTGGTTTCTCATATTTCCTTCTTCACAAAAATGAGAATGTTTTACGAATTTAAAAAGGAAGCACAACTAAAGATAAAATAACCTGTTACATTGCAGAATTATTTATTTTTTCGAAACTTACTGAAATGAGTATAAATAACATTTAATGCTCCTCATTGCACCGTGCAATTCAAATTTCCCTCAATATATTAATTGATTTTTTTTAATTCATAAAAAGCTAATGATATTTTCAATACGTGAAATAAATAGCTGTGGGAAAGAATAAGGTAGTGTTTTTTTTTTAAATATCACAGAAAAGTAATGGTTTAAATTCCAGGTATAAGAAATATATTTTGGGTGCATAACTTTTGAGCATTCCAGCCCAGTAATATTCCGAACACGAGAATTAGAAGGCTAAGACTCTCCCCATCGGTTTGAAGGAAAAGGAAAGTTTAAAGATACACACATATATTAAAATATTACTTTGGAAAAGTTAAATTAAAACTTTTCAAGTATTTACATGCAAAGTAACAAATTGCAATAGTGGCTCCTTTAACGTTTAATAAAATTGTTAAATTAATTATATTGTAATGTTTCTTCTTTATAGGCTTTTCAATTAATTGATTCCAACAAGGACGGTTTAATAGACAAGAACGATTTAAGAGCAACATTCGATTCCTTAGGTGAGTCTTCCTTGTTTAAACATCACAATTTTAATATCATGATAGCAAATAATAAGATATTGTATAATGTCGAATACTTTAAAACAGGATGGTTAACATTAGAAATTTACTCATGATCATTAAATTGCTTCCTCATAAAAGAAGTACACGACAAACGTTAAAATTTATATGGGAAATACAACAAACTACTCACTGGCATAACTATTTCTGATGGGGCCCTGTATCAAAATTCCTTCGAAGCCCTTCTTTTAGATATGAGAACCCTGTTAGAGTGGGAATGTAGATTACACATGTTGGGGCTCCTGTAGCTTGGGGCCCCGTATCATTGATATGGCTCATACGGTGGTAGCTATATACGCCCTTGATGCTACGATATTCAAAGCATTGATATTTCAGCGCATTTCAAAAACGCCACACTGGCGTAGCGAGTTATGAGGGGCCCTAAATCAAAATTCCTTGGATACCCTTTTTTGAAATGGGAACTTTGTTAATCTGAGTATTGATAACAATTCACGAATTTCTTGCTTACACGTGTACCTTGCTTACACGTGTATGGTGGTAGTTCCACCATATAGATTTAGTGCAGAAGGGAAGATTCGAAAGCAAATTTATCACTCCAAAGTTACACACAAACTTTACTTGTTAAGAAGGAAGTCGTGTTATAGTTTGTATGAAAAGGAAAACTTTTGCCAACGTATCTCGGAACTGAATTACTGTAGGATCATTTTGGACTACTGTGTTTGCAGCTTATCATTCTAAGATATTACTGTTCGTGTTGTTCGTCATCCAATGGTCATTCATAAGAATATGAAATTAATGGATCTAGGTAGGCCTTACAGAGCTCCATATGACCTGAGCGCCCTTGGGTACTTACGCTTCAGATGATAGACTCGTTGTTAGAGTGACCTTGCGTAATCGTAAGGTTACATCGTATACCTTGAGTCAAAAACTCGGCTCGTTTGCAGGATGATAGGTGTTCGTACAGAAATGCAAAAAGTTTTACGACTCCACTGGCTGTATGACGACTCAGTGATACAGTTTTCCAGAAATTGCAGTAAAAAGGCACACTTACAGTGGTGCGTTGAATGACGATCATTGTTACAGAAGTATCATTACGTCATTTTCTCAGATAAATCCTGGTTCTGCGTAAAACATAATGATGGAAGTATCCTGTTATAGAAGCAATAAGAAGTGTAAGAATATCTACTTTGCTTTTGTCAACGTCATACAGATCCAGCATCTGGAGTGACAATATGAGTTGCCATCACAGACATTTCTTGTTTGCATAGTCGGTGCTTTGGATCGCCACCTTACATTTCCGACTTGTTAAGATCCTTAACCAAAACTTATCTTCGAGGTCTCTGTGATTATTTTTTTCAACGATACAATGCATGATCACATCTGGACCTTTTTGCCTTAATATATCTCGTTACACTGGATTGTTACCTTGATCAGCATGTTCTCTACATCTATGACCTACTAAGAACATCTAGTTATGTATTACCTCAAGACTTCCGTGCCTCTAGCCCTAAGGTATTATGATTTATGAACTTAAGCACAGAATTGAAGCGTAAAGAATTTTATCCCGTATCTGTCATACTAGCTCAGTTCAGTTCGTCTTGATACCCAGTATGATTTGAGCAGCAATGGTTTCTAGAGGCAGCTTTTG
Source organism: Trichonephila clavata (assembly GCA_019973975.1). Taxonomy (NCBI): domain Eukaryota; kingdom Metazoa; phylum Arthropoda; class Arachnida; order Araneae; family Nephilidae; genus Trichonephila; species Trichonephila clavata. The sequence continues at coordinate 59,717 of BMAO01015742.1, forward strand.
TGGGTACTAAATTCTTTATGATGTGTACCCTAAGGTTCCAGCAAATTTAATATCTTTTTCCCTCAACAGTATATTATACGTATAATAAAGATACTGCAATTGTTTTTCCGTTCAGTTGTAGAAATTTAATGGCCAGCAGTGTACATTTATTAATCTTACCTTATTTTTCGTCCTCGCAATATATGAAATACAAAGCATCTGAATAATTGTTGGCTTTTTTTACAGGAAAAATCGTAAGCGAAAGCGACTTAAATAACATGCTAGCTGAAGCTCCCGGGCCTATTAACTTTACCATGTTCCTAACCATCTTCGGAGAACGGATAGCAGGTAAAATTCTTTAAATGTTAATAGAATAATTTTTACTTTCGTTAATGGAATACAATAAAGTCTTTTAAGAAGTCAATTTGAGATAGTTCCATAGCTGGAAATAGAATAGACGCATCTAAATTGAATCATGTGGGTATAAATACCACAATGTGTTTTATGCTGTCACATTTTTTTTATGTTTTAGTTACATTTCCTTTTCAGTTTCCTTTCATTAAGGCAGTTAACCCCCTTTTTTTTTTCAGCATAAATAGCCATATACTCACACAAAACAATAACATCACCAATACATTTTATTAAACAACTGCGAAAAGGTATTAAACTTAAAGATTAGAATCACTGGCTTAGCTAGTCCTGAGTGAGCCCTGTATTGAAAACTCTTGGAGGCGCTTTTTTGGGGCCTCTTAACATTTTGCAAATTTTTGCTTCCGCATTTGGGGCCCCTGTAGTTTAGGGGCCTTGTATCATTGATACGGCTGATACAGTGGTAGTTACACCCCTGATTGGACTCCACTGTTAATCTCGAGAAAAAAAATCTTTCAGTAAAATTTCTTTTTTCAATATTTTGTGAAATATATTTTTTGTACTTCAAGCGTTGTAAAATCTCCGGCATTTTTTTTAAATAAATAAATAAATTGGAAATTACATGAATTGTAAAATGATGATTCGTTAAACTGAAATCGGCCTTGAACAAGTCTACTATATCTCTAGCAAGTGATATACACGTATTTCTGCTTAATTCATACTATAAGAGTGAAACAAAAATTTAGAATAAAGAATTCAGAAGGCTCTTAAATGTTGGAGACACTTTGATCGTGGGGAATTTCTTTTTCAAATTTCATGCTATTGTACGGTTATTATGTTAGCATATTGTGACGTTTGGGAAAATTAAAGGCACGTGAGAGTTAAGAAATTAAATATGTGATTTATTTACGTCACAGCTATTAAATACAATATTTACATAAAACAGAAATTATTCATACTATTGATTATTTCAATTCTACAAAATATGTCCTTTGTGAGGGAGGAAGCAAACACAATCGATCTTGGTGTTTTGAAACTGAGCCTTTTCACTCTCTTGGGGTGGGGCGGTTCGTTTCTGGCACCTCGAATTGCACTCGAGGTTCAGGCTCGCACGTGTATTCAACCCTTGGGTTTCTCACGGCCATCGGCTTACGGGGTGATGTCAGATGAAATCGCAATTTTTTTTGTGTGTGCACGTGTGGATGTGAACTGTGTCATGCTATCTGTATACGAAAACCGATTTTTCAGCTGTCGAAGTGGAAAACGTTAATGATCACGTCTTACTTACGCAGACGATAAAAAAAACCATTTTTTAGAGATAAAAAAAGTTTTCTGATTACTTTTTTAAGTCGAAAAGTTGTTATAATATTAATAGAATTTTTTTAATTTTGTTTATTTATTTGGTACGATATATTTGTGAAATCAAAATGACTAGAACGAGATAGAAAGCAGATTAAAATAATGGCTAAGTTCAAATTTTTAATCACAATTATAATTAATTATTTCTTTTGTTGATATTTTTTAAAAAAATCCCAAATGATTGTATTTTCTAAAAATATTCAATATATTTTCTTGCTTTATTTTTGGATAAATGTTAAGATCTCTCGCACACAGAACTAATCAAAATATGTTATAGTTAATGATATGAATTAGTGTGAGGTATTAAAAGTAAATATATGAAGAAACATTTTTGTTTGTTCTTTAAAGAAAGTAGCATTTTTTTTAAATGATTTCTTCGGGATTTCTTTTTTTTTACATTGAATTAAAGAAAGAAGTATTCAAAAAGTAATGTAAAATTGATTTAAAAATTAAAATTATGATTTTGTACAGTTTCTATTAAACAACGCAAGTCAAAAATATTTGAAATTATTAGAATTTTACATTAACTTCAAAAGTATAAATTCTGGAGAAAATAATATCGTATCATTTCGTTATCAAAACATATTAATATCATATTTTACACCGTTACTTTTATTTAATTTCTAATTTATTTATGAAATAATGTCATTAATATCATATTGTTCTATAATATTAAGATTTTTCAAGAAAAAATTTGGTGTAAATATATTCATTTCAAATTTCCCAAGATATTTCAAATTTCTTTCTTTTCAAATTTCCAATCAAAAAATGTTACTCAAACATAAAATAATCAATAAAATTTGAGAAGGTTTTCATTAGTAAAAACAAATTTTATGACGTACGAACTCTCGTTTATTCTACTTGTATTGATTTTTAAGATAAAAATTAACGATGCTTCTGGCATCTAATCCATACCTTAAATTTATGCCATAAGAAATGTTTTTAATGGACGTTTTCGTGAAATGAATTTATTTTATTCCACCTCATACAGTACAGTTATAACAAAGAGCGACACAAGTCTTATTTAACAAATTTCTACGGTTCAATGTTCATATACATTCTACCGTTAAAATGTACAATTCATTTATTTCTTAGAATAACAAGGTATTTCATGAAAACCTAGACAAGTCAGTTAAATAATAGAATAGATGAAAATTTTCATACTTTTCCCAGTTATTTTATGAAATAACTAGTTATTCTCTATATATATGAAATAACTAATGATAGACCGTTAAAATGAAAAATAAACAATTTCAAAGTTATTATATAAATTGATTGATCAAAATATTAAAATCTGTAGAAAAATATATTTTTTCCTGTTGTGGATAATTAATTGATGAATAATAAGGAAAAGCCGATTATATAGTTTATTATTTCTCATATTTCTAACATTTGTTAAACAGAAATTTGAAAAAAAGAATATTTTGTAGAAAAATAGTAATATAAAAAATACATATTAGGAGGAAAAATTGTTGCTTCAGAAAAAAAATTGAGTAAACTTTTTCCAACAAAAACATTAAAAAATGTTAATATAAATTTAATGAAATATCTTTATTTAACTTTTCATTATTTATTAGAGCAAAGATTGCTGCTTGCCGGTCAAGTTTTTTTCAAGTCATCAATTTGTTTTTGCAGAACTACTTTTTATTGTCGGACTGCAGTACAAATTGGGCAACGAATAATAAAAAAATATATTAAACAAATGTAGTGCTATCTCTTCTGCTCTTTTGGTTAAGGGAAGTCTTCACAATAATTTGGTTAGGGAGGTCTTAAAATCACAAACTTCGTCAAATGATTCTAGCAAACTAAAACAACTTTGTAGTTTCCATTAGCTTGAGAATGAAAATAAATGATATCTACTTGACGTCTTGAAAATTCAGATGTGCAAACAACTGAATTCAAGATGTATTCCATACTTTAACGATCAAGTAACCGTTATTCAGTAGAATACTTAGTTAAATCGTAGAACTTAATAATTCCATATACTTTAATTGACTTGATTAGTTATTTCATGAAATACCGGTAAGATACGTATATATAAATTCACAGTTTATTTTTCTCTGTCTGTCTAAAAATATTTTATTTTCTGAATTCAACATTCTTTTCTCATATATTGCAGGTACCGACCAAGAAGAAGTTATAAAGAAAGCATTTGACACCTTTGATCCCGATGGCGCAGGAAAAATTAATGAAAAGAAGTATGTATTCTATGAACTCTGCGTCGCGCTTCAAAACTCTGATTCACCCGGGAAGTGAATCATTCCTTTTGTCAGCGTTCAATAAAAGTTTTCTGCGAAAGCCCTTCGTAATGGTTATTACCCAGAATGTATTATCTAGAAAGCAGCTGCGTTAGACTTCTAAGACTTGCACAACATGTTTACTGTTAATAACATTTTATGATGATTTTAAATCGTTATACACGTTTTTGCGGGTTGTTAACCCTCCACGGACAATGTTTTCAATTTACTACTTCGATTTATAATGTGTTTATACATAAAAGAATGTGTGTGACGTTGACGATTGTAGACTAAAAATCGATATAAAAAAAAACCCAATCGATTTCAAAGTTTTGTGTGTGGTATGTTTCGTATCTCTGTCCATGATAATGCACAAAACTGTCGATGAAAATGTATTCTAAATTTACCATCTTTCATACAAAAATGCCTTCGTACCATGAAGAAATAGTTTTTCTGCTTTCTTATTAATAATTATGATTCGGTTCCTAAATATTTATTATTCGATTTTATTTACAATTTTAAAATAACATTTTTATAGTCATATACTAAGGATTTAATGCCATTTTGAGAGGTTAGTAACTTTTCAAAAGATGATTATAGATCTGTAATTATCAACTTAGAAAAGAAATAAAACATGTTTTGCAAAAAGCCAAAAGTTACTCTATTTGATAAAAATAAAGAAAAAAACCCTCAAAATTTGTGTTTTGCTTGCAATTGGTCATTTTAACGTGTTCGGATACCTTAACTTAATTTTTACTGGGAGACAAAAAAGATTTCTAATTTTATCCATTATATTATGACTTTTTTTTATTTTATTGTGCATTTTTCTTCTAATTTTTTCCCGAAAAGTAATTGTTTTTCTTTGTTTTCAAAAATGTTATTTTTAACAAAAAAAAAGTTTTAATTTTCAGATAGTTAACAACATGCTAAGTTACTTACGGTTCCTGATCTTTGATACGTCTCATTCTTTTTTTGTTTAATATAATTATCTCTCTCTCTTTCTCTCTATCTATTTTTTCATTCATAGGAATTAAAATCTAATGAAACTATTTTTAATACATTTATGTGATGAACCATTGTTCTTAATTATATTCATACTTATTTCGCTTGTTAACCAAAAAAAAAATGTGTCATTTAAAGTCAATTCTTTTAGATATATCATTTTAATCTCATTCACAATTTTAGATTCTATTAGACAAATGTACGTAGTAAAATAAATAATTATCAGATTTTTTAAATTTATATTTCCTAGTTGTAATAATTTAATCAACACGTGGTTTAATAAAATTTTCTTTTCTCTAATGCTGCGCTTCAGTATAAATGAAACATAAAAATAATCATTTTACTTCTCAACATTTGTCATCACGTTATTTAGATTATAATTACGTAACACTAAATGTCATCTGGAATCGTAAGTTTCATTCACAAGTTAAGGGTAAAAATAAACGCTTTACGTCATCTGATTTCTAATGCACAGCGTTTCAGAGTAAATAATCTCACGACACCAATACAAACAGCTCCAGTGACTTTGAGAGATATCTCTAATTCAGATAAAAACATTTTATGGGAATTATTTAAAGAAAGTTCGCCGCTTATATCGTAATGTTACTCAGTAGATATAAATATAGTAGAGCGTTATATAATAACAACGTAATTCTCACATCTGAATTACGTGTAATATAAACAGAGAATATTTTGATGCGTATTTATCGTCTGATATATTAATTATTTCAAAATAATTATTTTGAAAAACAGAGAATATTTTGAAAATTTTTTTTATCGCTTGATATGTTAACTATTTCAAAATAATTATTTTAAACAACAGAGAATATTTTGAAACATATTTATCGTCTGATATATTAACAGTAACAAAATAATTATTTTAAGAAATTCAACACAGATATTATATATTATATAAATATATATTATATAAACACAAATATATATATATATATATATATATATATATAGCTTGCTTCATTTTTAATGGGGTAATTGGTTTTAATTCAAAATTAATACAGCATTAAACACGATTGATACTCAGAAGTTTGTTTTCCTGTGAAGATTATTTAAAAAAGCTCGTGGAGTGTGAGTACCACAAAACTTCATTTGAAAATGATTTAATTACATGAATAATTTACATTTATAAAGAACATAATGATCAGAATAAGTTTTTAAATGGTGTATTTTTAAATTTTAAGTACTTTATTTTTTCCATTCGTTATTAGCATTGAGGTATCAATAATTATTTAAATTCTCTAGGAATGTTGCCTCATTTTTTTTTTCGTCCAAAATTTTTTTAAGATCACTTGCAAAACAAAGTACATGTTTAAAAACTAGAACAAATATTACCTCAATTAAAACATTTAATCTTTTGAAGGAAAAAAATCGAAAATGTTATATTTCTCAAGAATTTATTTATTAGTAAAAAGTCAATTTCACATTTATTGATATTATTTTTTATAGTTAGATTGAGGCCACTTTAGTTCCATAAAATTGATTCAGGTTAGTTTCTTTTATGTACTCAATAATAAATAGATAAAAAAAAGTTTAGGAATTCTTCATGGAGGTTAATCTATTTTTCGTCTCCAGTGGAACAAATAAATTAATCATAGAATGAGTATTTGTTTGTTGTTCAGTCTGGAACATATTAATTTTTTTTAATTCATTATAAGTTCGATTGATATCAATTTTTTTTTGAAATATTTCTTATTTATAATTTATTTAATGATTAATTACAATAATTTTTTATATATTTTTTTTTATTTTTAAATTTTAATATTTTTTTTTTTTCTTATTAGATTGGTTAATAATTATTTAAATTCTCTAGGAATGTTGCTCATTTTTTTTTTTTCGTCCAAAATTTTTTAAGATCACTTGCAAAACAAAGTACATGTTTAAAAACTAGAACAAATATTACCTCAATTAAAACATTTAATCTTTTGAAGGAAAAAAATCGAAAATGTTATATTTCTCAAGAATTTATTTATTAGTAAAAAGTCAATTCACATTATGATATATTTTTATAGTTAGATTGACCACTTGTTCATAAAATGATTCAGGTTAGTTTTTTTATGTACTCATATAAATAGATAAAAAAGTTTAGGAATTCTTCATGGAGGTTAATCTATTTTTCGTCTCCAGTGGAACAAATAAATTAATCATAGAATGAGTAATGTGCTTTCTGTTGTGTTCAGTCTGGAACAATCATTAGATTTTCCGTTTTATTTTTCTCTGTAAACATTTATTCTTTTATATTAGCCAATAACTTCTGTGATCATTTCAAATGTTTTGTAGACAACAATATTTTACATAAATCTGACTCATATTTTTATTTTTATGAACATTTACTATACCTTTTTGAAATATGTCCCTTCCAATACATTTTTAAGATGTTATAAATATTTTTGTTCAAAATTTATTTCTTCTATTTTAGGTTAAGAAAAGCTCTTATTACTTGGGGTGAAAAACTTAACAACTCTGAGGTAACGTATCGCTTATTGTACAATAATTGTCTAGAAATAATACAAAATTTCAAACCAAAATCCTTGTACATAGATATAATCCTCATTTTTTTTATTTCATTACTTATTTCAAAAATAGTTACAAACCTTGGTTTTATTCAATTTAATTTTCTAAATAATTTAATAATAATGGATCGAAAGTTTCTAAGAATCTGATTTTTCTCAATATTTTCCAGAGAGCTTAATTTGCATCATTTTGCTTACAAACATGAGGAAAAGCTAAATTTATCAGTTTAAGAAATAAATAATTTTGACCGGGAGTAAATAATTTTATTTTATTATAAAGGAGCATAATGATAAGTTTTTAAGTCATCTACGGTTCTTAGCTTAATCTTTGAAAAAAAATTTAATACTTTATTCAGTCGTTACAATTTTGTAACAAATAAGCAAAAAATTACGTTTTGAATTTTGGAAGATTTAAAATAAAATAAAGAATGTGCATGCATGCCACAAACTAAAAGGTTAATATTTAAACTGCCTCAAAATCAAATGAAATAAAAATGAAAGTAACTAAATATGTCAAAAATTAACATGCTAATTCTTCTGTTAGTTTATTGTATTCTAGAACAAAATTGAAAATATTTGCTCCTAATTAATAACGTACGAGTAAATATTATTTTTAGCGCGTTTTTCATGTAGTGGAACAAAAGCGCTATTAGGACGCAAATTTCGTCTTCGTTCCATATTTTGTCGTACCTTTTTCTCAGCCAATAAGCAACCAATTGACCTCGGATTTTCGGCATTTGGTCTCATTTGTGCCCTAGATGAGCCGAATCATATTTAAATTTAATCATTTTTAATTTTTTTTAAGTACAGTACACACTATTTTCTGTTAGTAAAAAGTTCATTAGTTGCATTACTGTAAAATACAACATGTGAAAAACGAGCTAAAATTACTTGGCCATGCCAATGATTGATATCTTGTTTAAAATTTATGCGCAGATTTTGGTTCTAGAAATATTTACAATGCATAATAGTAAAATATTTGAAAATTGATATAGAGTGGGCAGTTTGTCAATTAAAGTTGTGTTTTCTGCTGAGGGCACGTTTAAAATCGTAATAGCACCGACGAGTAATACGCTGTTACCTCCTGTTTAATGTAAAATGATGTAATTTTGAAACATTTAAAAACTATTTGCACTTTTTAGCAATTATAGAATTTTTTTTATCACTATCAAGTTTCCTTCATAATCTGAAAAACATCTAAAATGCTCAAATGTACGTCATGTCAGTATATGTCAGTGTAAAGAATTGTTTGTAATCATTTATAATTAAATGAAAAAAATTCAAATAACACAATGCACTGTCATTAAAATACTGAATAGTTTTATGTATCATTTTAAGCTTTATTAAGCAAATGCTACTAAGTATATTTAGTTTTGATTATTCTGATACTTATTATTAAGTCGTCTGCTGTCACTTAATTACGTTATAAATTTCGTTTCTTTCTGTATGGTTAATTTTTGTTTACGAATGGAGATTTTTTTTGTCAAAAGCTGACTTCATTAGTATTTACATAAATCAATAATTCGCATTATTATGGAAGTTTTAATCTCGTTAATTGTTTTAATTTTGTGTTAGAATTTCTTAAGTGGATTTTTTCCTGAGTGGTAATGTATTTCGTCTATCAAAAATGTTTTTCAATCATTTCAGCGGGGGGGAAAAAAACCTTTGAAAAAATCGTCAATTTTTAAAAAATATATATATATATATATATATTGTTTCAATATTATTCAGAACTGTATTTAAGAAAAATCCGAGAAGAGTTTATTGAACTTATTTGTCATGGATATTATTGTTCTATGAATGCTGTGTCAATAGAACAGCAATATTGTTATCATACATCTAATTTCAATTTGCGTGATAAGTACATTTTTCTATAGCTTTTTTTTTGTTTTTTTTTTTTTGCACATGAGTTGTCTTAAAAGCATGACTTAAACTTTTGGATCATAAATATTTTAATGATATTGATGAATAAAAAACTTCGTTATCGCGCATTCACTACCTTTTCTCTTTCTCGTTTGACGTTCGATTCTCGGATTTATATTATTCTTTGTATTTCTAAATCCGACCACATTTAAAAACGATTTCATTTGAATTGAACATAATTTACTACTTATAACTACTAATTTTATGTCATTTGTTTTCAATAAATTCTACATGAAAAAAAATAATTAATATTGTACCCATAACCTATCTCTGTTAAATTTTCAAACCTGTCAAATTTTCTTAAGGGGACTCAGAGGAGAAAAACAGAGCTAATTTTAAGGGGAAAAAATGGATTGAAAAATAATAATAAGAATAAATTTACTGACATAATCTGGTATTCATAATATCTCTTGCAATTCAAATTTTGCGTGAAACCTACATAACCTTACTGTGAAATATAATAAATCATTCCTAGTTTTTTTCTCCCTTGACGGGTTGTTAAACTTATTTAAATAGTTCACAATTGAAAAAAATCAGAATTGGAATATTTTTCTCATGAAACAACTTCTGTTCAAAATTCAAATTTTCCTCCTCTATTAATGATTCTATAAAAAACAAATAATAAATATCCCTTATGATATACTAAAATATCAACAGAAGTAATTTGAAAATATTTTAAATTTCCCCAAACAAAAATTAGTTGGAAAACAAAACAGGAAAAATTGTGAGAAATCTTGATAACTTAAAATACTATCAATGTTTTTTAAACATAACTGGGAATGATGTAAAAAATGTTGAAGATGATCTGTAGATAATTTCATTAAAATCTTACAACAATTAAATAGTTTAACTTTTCCAAGTTTTCTTAAATAGATTTACTAAACTTAACTCAGTGGCGCTACAGCTCATAAAGGTCAAGGCCTACTGTGCCAATCTAAGTTATTCTGACCTTTGGCAGTGAGGTACATGAGCAGATATTCCGGTCAGTCTGACACGAAACCCTCAGTGTATAGTTTCCAAGAAAATTTGGTACTCATTTATGAACCCACTGAAGGAATGAAAGGCTGAGTCGATCTTTACTAACATTCGAAATTAAGAGAGGTCTCTTTTACGAAAATGTATTTGCTACTACAATTTTATAATCATTGATTGAATTTTTGTTTTGTTTGTTATTCTCATAGGTTGATGAAGCATTTAAAGAAGCTCCCATTGATAGAGATGGAATGATAGATATAAATTCTTACGTTAAAGTCATCTGTGGAACAGCTGTGGATGAAGAATAATCACTGGAAACAGAACAACACATATTAATTGTTTAATTTATTGAAATATCCTTAATCTTTATCATCTTTTAATTTAATTTTATTTTTGAAAAGGAGAACAGCTTAGAAGATTAAGAAGAATGATTTTTTGGTTCATTCCCGTATAGCAAACAGTTATAGTGTAAAAAGAGTAATTTGATTTAACAAACTCAAAATTTATTGTAATAATTACAGAATAACAGCTCTTTAATTTGAAGAAGAATACTAGTAATAAAAATATTTAATGAAACAACTAAAAGATTCCTATGCAATGTATTATCAATATGAAAAGTGTATTGTTATGGATTTGTACGAGAAATATTTGTCTTTCAAATCTATTTTTTATGTAAAAAGTAATCTTTATTTTTAAAAAAAATATGTATTTATCTTAACGAATATGTAACCACAAAAATAAACTTTTTTGAAAACTAAGTACTGATTAGTTTATTATATTTCAAAACATACAGATTATTAGTTATCTAATATATCAGGTATATACAAGTACACCTTAGGTTTAAATACGAGGGAGAATTCAAAAATTACCAGACTGAGCCTACATCGTGAATTTTTTTTGCAGTAGAGCAACTACGATACATTACTTCATTCTTCCCTTTTCCTGAAAGTGATTTGTCCTAAATCAAGTGGTCGGTGGCTCGCCTCGGCGGCATCGTATTTTATAAGCGGATGCATTTAGTAACCGGTGATTGAAAAAAATGACGTTTGTAGAGAAGAGAATGTATATCAAAGTTTGTAGAAAGTATATTTTATAGAACTACGGAGACTTACAAAGGTATAGCAGTGATACCTTATCGCAAACGCAAGCTTTTGAGTGGCATTGACGTTTCAGGGAAGGCAGAGAAAGTGTCGAAACGAACACTCTAGACTTTCGTAGACATACCGCACCCCTGAAAACATTGAAAAAATTTCTGCGGCCTTACGTAAGAACAAATTTCAAACAACGGCCTGATGAAAACGAAAACAACTGTTTTGCCACGTCCTTCTTACTCCCAAGATTTCACCCCCTGTGACTTCATAATATTTCCAGAACTGGCATGTTACTTTTAGGGTCGTCGTTTCAAAACTGTAGATGGAATTAAAAGTGCATCACAGACTGGATTAAAGAACATGGCTAAAAATGGATTCTAGAAGTGTTTCGATGACCTAAGGTGAATATGCTTCAGCAATATAATTGGTAATATTTTTCAAGTTATAGACTTAGTCTGGGAACTTTTGAATCCTCTACCTCATACATCATGCATGTGTAGGTCAGGTATAACCACTTTTTGGAACTCAAATTTCCAGTTGAACTGATATTGTGATTACCAAAATCGTTTTCCAATAAACTTCTAGATACCCAACATATAAATGCAAAGCTTTTCCAATAGAACATTTGTATGAACAAATAAAACAGTGTAATATGGCAAGCGATAAAGCGCATGTATGGCAGTATTTGTTGTACGGGTATGACAAGTCAGATCTGCTTCCGTAGCATGCCATATGACTCAGATTTATCGGGAAGATACAAAAACAAGAGAGTACTTTGTCTGTGGTTTCGGAACTTCAGGGAAAGATACCTAAACTATCAAGATTAACCAAGGTATGAATATCCCACTCGTTGGCTCTTGTTCAATTAGACACAACTCACAAATCCATTTGTATCAGAATTAACCGAAATTTCCAACATTCCCCTACCAGCAAGAGAAAGACAGTAAGAAGTGTTGGATTTAACCAAAAAAAATGGATATTAGGATTCCTAACCAGTTTACTAAATAGCAACAGGACCATCGAATGGCTGCTGATCACTGTTTTAAGGGTACAAAAATGAATCATTCTCGAAATGGATTATGACAAAGGAGGGAAGGAACAGGTTATATACTGCAATATAAGGCGTCTATACATACTGTACTTCAGCCTTTTGGCCCATCGAAATCGGAATGTCATCCTAAACAGACATATTGAATGGGTGATGGGATGATCAAGAAATAATTTACGGGGTGGTTCTTCCATCTAATGAAGTCACTAATGCTGCCTTCTACGGCCTTCAGTTAGATGCGGTTTAAACCGTAAGTGAAGCGGCGCTGCAATCGCTTGTTCATATCCACTTATGAATGTACGCTTTAGTGTTAAACTCTGCCTTGTCTTTGTAATGTGATGTGAATAAACGTTGTGTTCGTCCGACATCTGGGTCCATCTGACTGTTTTGCCCTATTCATTTTTACAAGTAAAAACTTTTATTTTTCCATTCATAATAATTGAAAACGAACATTGAAATTACAAATATTTGCGAATTTGAACAGATGCATTGTGATTCGAATGGGTCTCGAAAAGGTCAAACAGCACGATGTATCCTTCCTCATGTTAACCCAAGGCCCTATATTACTGTCGTCAAAAAATATTGGAGTCTTATTGGATGATTTTTATCCCACAATTTGTATTCTCATGAATGTATTGAAAATCATTTATATGCGAGGGTGAGTCGGAAAATAAGTTATCCCTGTCGACTGTGATCAGATTTGAGAATGAAAGTCAAAGCACAGAATAAGACATTAAAGATAATATATAACTTTATTTTTCCACATAAATACCAAGCACATTGAGACATTTGTAATACCGCTTGATGAGCTTCAAAAAACCCTATAGGAAAACTCAGAGCTTTTCATACGGAAGAAGCGTTTACTTTTGCATGGACTTTTTGGAGGTTGGAACCATCTATGTTACGCGCTACTGTGACACCCTGTCGAAATAGAAAGAGGTCATTCGGATAAAACCGCCTGGGCTTCTCAAATCTGTCGTTATGTTATTGGAGACAATGCGAGACCACACTCAGGGACGGCAACGCAAAACCATATTAGAACTCTTGATTGGGAGCGCCTACACCATCTGCCATATAGTTTTGATCTCCTACCAAGTGACTCTCATCTGATTCCGGCTTTGAAGAAGAATCTCCCCTGAAGGCGCTGTGGAAGCAGTTCTGAAGTCAAACAACCCGTTAAACGCTTCATCCATATGGAAAGCCCTAAGTTTTTCCTGGAGGGCTTTTTGAAGTTTATCAAACAGTATGACAAATGTCTCAATGTACTTGGTACTTATGTAGAAAATAAAGTTATGCCTTATCTTTAATGTCTCATTCTATGTTTTGACTTTCATACACAACACTGGCCACAGTCGATAGTGGAAACTTACTTTTCCGACTAACCCTCGTATATAATTTCGTATATTGACCAATAGTTTCAGGCAAAATGTCTGATCTTTATGATATAAACACTGCCATGCAAAACTTTTTTTTCGCTCCAAAATTCAGGACTTTTACTACCGTGGGATTCATATCCTATAAGCAAGATGTAAAGTGGTAAAAAATTGTAATGGTGAATATGCGTAGTCCTGAGAGTATTATACATTTCGTGTTCTTTACACTTCGTCATCACTCATAAAGAGATAATCTTTTACACTTACCTTATACACAGTTCTATTTTACATTTATGTACACGTATACAGCTTTACATACACGTACACGTACAAAGAAAAATTGAATCTTCTCTCTTTGCACTAAAAAAGGAAGAGGCATCAAAAGTGATTAGAAAAGCAAAAAATAATCAAGAAAAACCTAAAAGTAGTTGAAAGCCAATGGTATGCATTGTGTGTAAGTTTTTATAATAAATGCAGTGACAATTTTACCATCAACATTTAATTACAATAAATTTTCTGTATTTGAAACGTGAGCCACTAAGGGCTATTAAGGAAGACAAAAAAAGGTGTTGAGCATAAAGAGGTTGAAAATGCTACTGATAAAAGGAGTTAGAAGGCGCAGAGGGTAGGTATAGTCCAGACAAACTCTTGAATATAGACAATGAAATAATGAATGATATAGCTTTATCTCCCAAAATGTTTTCGAATGCTACTATTGATAATCTTTTTTTAAAAATTCCTCCCTTCTCCCCAAAAATAGGCAATGTAAAGAATTTGAAACAGAGAGGAAATTTATTTCAGAGGATTTTCTGATGATTATTTTTACAGAAAGAAATCAAATATGGAAATATGGAAAAGAGAACTTGGCTGATATTTTTAGAAATAATCAATAGTTTATTAATGAAATTAATCACATCTGTTAAAATCTATTTGTTACTTCTTAAATCCCTCAGCTCAAAGAATGTGTATCTAAAATTGAGACTGTTTATCATACAGAAATTTAATTTAAGCAGAGGACAGGACAAATTTGAGATTTTTTAAAATAAATTTATTTGAAAAACTCCTCAGGCTCCACATTGCATAAACGAAATAATTAAAAAAACATACTTAAGAAAAAAAAACATAAAAGAGACAAATATAAATAAAAGGAAGAGAGGAAATACACAAATATAAAGAAAGGAAGGTATCTATAAAATTTTAAAAATCTATACAGTAAACAAATTTTCTCAAGAAATTAAGGCTTTCAGAACAATTGATCAACAAAGACAAAATAGGTGGCCAGGAAATACCTAAGTGGTTCAACTCCTTTTTAAAATTTTCTCTTTTACAAAAATATAGATTACAATACAAGACATGTTCCGCGGTTTCAGCGTCCAGACCACAAGAACAAATATCATTATCAATTAAGCTAAACCTAGATAAATAGCTCTTAAAATTTCTATGTCCTGTTAGAATCTGGGATAACTTAAAATCAGTAACAAATTTCTTATATTTTAGCCGTTGGTAAATGGTCTGAAAAAACTTTTTAGTCCACAAAGCTTTAGGTGAGGCCAAGAATTTGGAGTTCCAGTCGGAAACAGTTCTTTCCCAAGCTAAATGCTTCAGATTCAGAGCCTTTCGATGGCACAGACATCGAAAGGCTCATATCTTGGCTTGCCTCTTTAGCCAACTGATACGCTCTATCATTGCCGAGATTTCCACTATGGCCCCGAACATAAGAAAAGTGAATATCACAGTCTTCAAGGTTGTACAGAATGGGCTGAACCTCCACAACAAGTTTTTCTGTAGAATTTGCATTGCGCAGAGAATAAAGCGAAGAGAGCGAGTCGGGGCGAATAAGAAAACTTAAAGTACAGCCCTAACGAAGAGAGTCCTGAATCAATTTTATGGCAAGATTAATGCAGAGTAGTTCGGCTTGGAAAAAAGAGCACTCATCTCTTATTCGATGCTGGAAAGTAGCTCTTTCAAATCCTTCTCCGTAAATAAAGCAGGCAAGACAAACTCTTCCGTTCAATTTACTCCCAACCATGAAACAAATAGTTTTATAATCTTGAAGGACTTAATTTGAGTAAGTTACAAGAATGATAGGGGCTTTCTGCATGAAGAGTGGAGCAATAATGAAATTGGAATCTCCCCATCCAGCGTGCCAAGGCTGGTATTCAAAAAGCTTTCCCGAACATCGAGATAGCCAAATCAATAGGTGGCATTCCAGAAATCGCAAACACTGATTCATAACTAAGAGCTCTCGATGCATAAGACATAAGAGGTACTATCCTCTGCTTATAAATCAACTGAAGAATATTAGTTTTCACCCCAAAAGTATTGCTGCACTATCCTATGCTCTTGAAAAAATCTTTGACATTTGAAAACAGCAATAATATCCGAACTGGGATGCAATTATGCAGATCTATTAGATAAATTAATTCATATGAAAAACAATATTGAGGACGTGGAGGGGGGAAAATCCTTAAGTACAACTGGTGCAGCTTTTCCCCCCAGTATTTTATCTGAGGGTTATTAAACTATTACTTTTAAATTTATTATTCAATCAAGTGTTAGGCATTCACTGTAACACACGACGCATCGAATTTGATTATTGTAATGGATTACATCCGATTCCTTTTTATATTAATAGATTCCTGTGTTTTATTTGGTTTTGATTGTCTCTTGACCTTATCTTGCTCTCTTTTGGCTGAAAATATTGACTAGAGTTTAGTTTTGCTGTAAAACTTATATTGGAGCCTCGAGAAAAGTCAAGCTAAGGCTTAGTTTTCAACTATTTTCTGAGAAATTCGGCAAATTGGAATTAATTTATATTATTAACTTGTTTTATACTGCAACGACATTCGATATTTGGGACATCGAAGGTTTTTTTTATATGTGTAGAGTAAACATTTAAAATTTTTTTCAAGAGTTTTTTTCTGTAAGAATTTAATTTTAGATAAGATTGGAAAATTTTACTGAGAGAGCATACTAAGTTGCAATTAAAGAAATTTTTTTTAATTAATTAAAACTCAACGTCTGTGTATTGAAATAGCCTTTAGCAATCATTTCGATATAATATTTTTAAAACAACTATATTTCATAAAACTACATTTAGTAACTAAAGAATTATACTTTGAAAAATCAACGTGTCCAGAATTGGAAGAAAAAAAAAACTGATAAAATATTGCTCAAATGAAAAAAATATTTTTAAGAAGAATCGAAATTTGTAAAATAAAGTATACTAAACGATTATTTATGAGTAATTATTTAAAACTATATAATTATTTAAGGCATTTTTACATATAATTACGGAAATTTTTTTTACTTCTTGGGTTTTTAAAATATATGTTCATTAGTTATCTCCAAATAAAGAAATATTTAAGAATAAAAATATATTTTTTTGTTAAATGGGGATCCTCCCAAAATACCCAATGTATTAGAAAGTCCATAGTCTTTTAGGCATGTGTTCTTACGCTTTTCTGATGAAATGCGTTTGAACTTATTTCAATGTTTTGTATACATTTTAATTTAATATTTCTGAAAACTTCAAAAAGTTTCAACTTTTTTAAACCTTGAGGTGAACGCAAAAAGTCACAATAATAGTCATGTGAGAGAAAGACTGCTTATGTCATAGCGCCCTCTACACTTATAAGCAAAAATCCTAAGCACTATTCATTCTTTTTGAATAAAATTCTTTAAATACGTGGTAAAAAATAAATAATTCTATTTTTAATTATCTTTTGGATATATCGTTGTTTAAGTAACTTTTGAACGCTTTTATTTCAAGAGATGACGTCATGCAGCACACATAGTTGTCTTTCTACTTTCTTTTCATTGAACCTACTTTTGTCTCTGAATTTATGAGAGATCAGCCAGCCGTTTTGAGATTAATAAATAGATTGGGTTTTAGCGTCACTGAAAAGCAATTGTTATCGTATGGGTGTTTCCTGGTTGGGTATATGGGCACCATAATAAGATAGAAAATGAAGTGTTAGTTCGAAAATTTACTTTGTAAAATCTGTAGAATAGATAGAGATCAGTTTTCTATTTTTCATTAAGAAAAACTTAGTGTTGTAGTTTTTGTCTGGGAATTTATATATATGTACGAATAAACCTATCGGGGTAAGTAACCCTTTTCTGTTTACAATATTTTTATTTGTATTATTCTGCATTTTTATTACAAATCATTTTGTTTCATTCTAAAAAAAAATTTTCAAAATATTTTGATTTTGATATTTTTTTACCGATGAAAGTTTTGATGATTGTATTGTAATTATATGCGTCATCTCCGTTGACAGCTGATTTATCAAAACAAGTCTGGTGAAATAATACTGAGTTGTATCGGGAAATTTTGAACTCATTGAATTATCCGTGTGCTATTTAACCATCTTGTACTACATATATGTAGAGCATGGGATTTTATGAATTTATCGTTTCGTTGTGCTCATTTTGCCATTGACCTCAAATACTTTAGTTAATTTTTATGTTTTGTTAGATCTTTTTTTCATGACCTCTATAGTTATTTAAAATTCTGGGAGGTGTGAGTTACTAATTTTTATCTTCCGCATTTCGATAAGTTAGTTACTACATGATAGTTCAGTGTGTTGTAACTAAAAGCGTATTTCATGCAGGATTTCTGTTCTGTGAAATACAGAAATCATTGGGAGTTATACATTGCATACGTTTTCAGTTACCACCAATTAAGATTTTGGTCAAATTCCTAGTACAATGTATATTTTACATTATGTCGTTTCTGGTATTTGCTGTAAGTCGAATTAATATATTATTCCTAGCTATACAATTTCATATATTTGATATTATTATGTAGATAGTTGTAAAATAATTGAATCAATATTTCATGGAAGAATATTAAATGCAATCATTTGTGAAAGTAAAATTTACTATTCGAAATGTGCTTTTTTTTCATTTTCTATTTTCTTGCTGTATGTAAATGCTTTGAGAATTAAAAATTCTAAAATTATCTTTTATTTTTATAGAAATTTAAAAAAAAATATTTGTAAAAATAAAGATGTTTCTTCAATTAATGATAATTGCTTAAGGTATTGATCTTTAATCATTTCTTAATTGAAATAGATTTCTTAAACTCTAAATCTAGTTATTGTTGTAAGATATTTCTTGCAATTTTCATTCATATATTTTTTTATATCAGAAAAATTTTGCATAATTTTGCCTTGCAAATTCCATTTTATTTCTTAGCATTGGAATTAAAAATTCTAGGAAAATGCAATTATTTGATATCTTAAATGTTCTCTAAATGCAGATTGTTAGATAAGATTTTTTATTTTGGAGTAGAAAATAGACATCTAGTTTTTTTCCCCACACATTTTTGCTTGTTTTACACAAGACTGGAATTACAATTAGTATCGAGACTAACTGAAAATATTGATTTAAAAAAAGATAGTTAGGAAAGACATGAATATTTTTGTTACATCTAGAAATATATTTTAATTTTTTAGAACTTTGTCTTAGAATTATAGTTTGAGAATGGGATATATGGCGTTACTTAATTTTCATTTGATAAAAGATAATTAAAAAAATTTTTTTTTTGAATAGTTGAAATGTAAAGAGATCCCAGAAAAAATAAGGTGTGGATATCCAAGAAATGTTATGTTATATTAAATATTTGTAATTGATATAGATCTTTTTAACATAGGTATATAAATCAAATTATTTCTCTTTAATCACATTGTTTGAAAATTGTTGATTTTATACAAATTTCATGCATATATATTTCCATACACTGTTCATTCAAATTTAATTGATTAGCCAGAGATTTAAAAATTTTTATTATGGGATTTTTTTAATATAATTGTATCCTTATATAAGATAATTTAAAGTCTCTGAAGTCATCCAAACCTTTTAAATAAACTAAGATTTAAACAAACACATTTTGCAAGTAGTTTTTGAATGGTAATTAAAATATTAATATAAAATTTAAACAAACTGTAGTTAAAATTATAGTAGATCACATGAATTTTGTAATTGTTCATAATAGAGCGTAAATTTTTCTTGTATATGGGGTCTCCAATACATTATTGAATGCAATCTGACACTTTCACTGACAATTTATTTTCACATTAATTCATATTTTAAAAATATTGACTATTTTGAGTTTTATTTGATCATTTTTAAATGGGTAGCCTTTTTTATGCAAGTTAGCATGGTCTTTTAAAATTTAATTTCAGTTTATTAGGACATACACATCCTTTGATTTTGATCATTATCTGGAATAATTTATATTGTTTATTCAGTACTATACAATATTTAGTTAGATTCTAAAAAAATTTTATAGTTTGGTTTTTTTTATACCTGTTATGTAGTCAACATATAGTTGAGATTAATTTCTAAAATTTGATAGCAAAATATCTTGTTTGCACGTTTTAAAAATGAAATATTCTTTATATGCAAGTACAATAGTTTTATAATTTATAATAAAGTTGAATGTTGTATTTTATTTATATTTTGATTTGTTTTACTTTTGAATGTATTAAATTTCTCAGATTTCTTTTTCTGTATTTAGAAAGTATATAATTTTTGCATTATTATTCAAAATGTTATTTTATACTAGAATGTAGACAGTAAAAAAAAGTTTCTTATTAGAAAGTTTTGCTAAAATCATCACAAAATGCAAATATTTAACTTTTAAATAATGATTTAATGTGTCTACAATTATGAAAAGAGGTACTTTTGTATTATACACATTAATCAATTTTGTCCAATTGAAACATGTTTCCAAATGCAGCGAAATACAGCCTATAATAGAAACTCTTCCTTTGCATGTTCTAATGCAGTTATAACTACAAAGACAGTGTTCAGCAACCATTTTTGAATTAATGTCTTTCTGCTCGACAAAACTGGTCAGTGGTATAATATATAAGTATCAAAAAAGATTATTTTCCTAAATATTTTATTAGATAAATAAATTGAGTTTCTTAGTTTTTAAAAAATTTATCGTTGTTTAAAGCTATAGTAATATATTTATTTATAGTTTCATCATTGTCTTTCATCGTAATGGTCGATGCCTTCTTCTGGAACTGAAGTTCATTCGTTTAATGAAGTGTGGACAAAGAAGCATTTGACTTTACCTATCAAATCACTTTCAAAGCCAGATCTTGAAGTAAAAAGTAAAGAAGACTTTGAGGATTTATTGCACTTAAAATGCAGGCTTATAAATACCGCAGGAAATGAAAGAAGTGAAGTAGATGTTAAATTGCCATATGAGCGGCCATTAATCAACAGAAAAGGATCTCCAGTCTATACTGTTGGAAAAAAAGACAAGCCCACTTTGGATGAAGTTTTAGGAAGTATTCCTCTAGTGTACAATCCTTTTACGAAACAACTTGAACTCGAATCTCGCTCCGACTCACAAATAAAGAACACTAGGTGTTTTCCTTCTAGAATCGGAAATGGAACCTGTTTTCCAATGGATCGTAATGGCTCCCTTATACAGAGAGACCGTTGTAAAGCAGAAAGAACATTTACCGAGGACACACCTGAAAACAGATGTAAAACCAAGCTCTTTCATAGAGAAAAAGCTGAAGCGATGGGTAGGCAAATGGAAGAAGCGGAAAAAACTGACATGATAAATGGTAGCAATGATGAGGCATGTGCTGCAACTGTGGAAAATCATGTTCCACACTCACCCACCGCAACATCGCTCCAACACACAGATACTTCATCGTTCACTAGCATGTCTTCTGTTGGAACAGAGCATTCTTTTGGTATCGGTGACTCAAAAACTCGATCGAATCCTTCCTTGTGTTATTCCTGTGATAATTTGCAAAGCTTGCCTGATGATTTGCACAAAGGAGCTAAACCAAAGAAATGGGGTCTTTCAAATTTATTTCTGAAGTAAGTAAATTTTTTAGACCACATCTAATTTTATGAATTATTAATGCTTATGCGAATGCTGAAAGAGGGCTTGATAATTGAAAACTTACCTCTTACAAATTGAGTCAGATGATTTGTAAAGTAGCTTGCTTTTTTATATTTAGTAGTAGATTTTGAGTACTATTATTTATTGCAGAACTACCGAGATTCTTTGTTTCTTTAGAATGGGAAAAACACTTTAAAAAAGTCAAATTATTTTGTTATATAAAAGGATTATATATTCATTTTGTATTTTAGTCCTTTTTTAAAACCTAGTTTAGATACTAAATGATATGCTTTCATGTTAGCTAAATATATATCAGTTGTAATATATTATGTGCAGTTAAGAAACAAATATCGTTATATACATATTAATTTTGCCGCAGATAAAATTTGTAAATTGTGTCACTTTCCACCAAAATCTGACTTTTTTCCAAGTAAAACACATTAGAATCTGTTTTTGCTGTTTCCTTGATTCCATGGTGTGATTTGTGTGCCACTTATGTGGTTGCAGTGATGTTATATGTACGCACCCAAATATCTCGTAAGATAAAGTGATTATAAATTACAGTTGACCTTTAATTTTAAATAACTTTTCAAATAACTTTTTCTTTTTCTGGTTAAAGTATAGAATAGGTAGCCCCTTGCTGAAGCCAATTTCTTGGCAACCAGAATTTGTCGCCAAACTATCAAGAGTAATGAAGCGAAGCTGAAGTACTGAAGAGCTGAATTCATTCTGGCATCTAAGATAAACATCGCCAAATCCAAGGGGCCACCTATTCTACACTTTAGCTCTTTTAATTTTTTCGACCTATAAAACATAATTAGTTGCATTAAGCTACTTATAAGTTTAATGAATGTATGTGGCTGAATTAAATTCTAACTAGATAATGAATCACAAAGTTGACCTTACCTATACCCCTTAATCAATGTTATGGAACATACTGATCCTTTAGAAGTTGAAGAGCCTAATATATATATACTTCCTTATTAAAAACTAGAAAGGACTTAAAACTTCTGAAAATTTAAGAATTGGACAACTTATTGAAACAATCTAATATTAATCTTTTATAAAAGATTATAATGGGAAGCATTACGAATTTTTTAATGTTATTTCATCCTTTTATTGTAATTAGAATTAATTCCAATTGTTTCTATTTTGAAACTATTTAGCTATGTGAACTGAATTTAAATTATGTTCTATATGTTAAATTATTTTGCATGATTCTCTTGAAAATTATCTTGTAAAGTGTTTGTACAGTCAATATAGTACTATTGGGATTGTAAGTATGTATTGCATATAGGATATGGTATGTGTTTGATACTCTCAATGTTGATAATGGCATCTATATATTTCTTTTGTTGGCAATTAATTGCTGATGTAGTTAATACAAAAATACAATTTTTATTTTCCTAATAAACTCTTGTATCTAATATTTGTATCAAAATTTTGAAACATCATAATTTTTAAATTTTTTAACATTGTTATGTATTTTTGACCAAGAACCATAAATACTCTAGTGGTGTTGGCATATTAAAAAAAAAAATACTGGTGCAAGTATCGAGATTAGAAAGTAACAAGCTCATTTGTTGAACTGTTAGTTGTTTAAGAAAAATAGTGTAATATTATGGTTAAAATGCTGTCCATAATCCAGATTTTTTCTTTCATTCTCAAAGCTATAGTGTACTTAGGAGTTCATCTGTTTGTAATTTCATATTTGGGTGCTAAAATATGTCTCAATCCAATAATTAAATACAATTTGTGTGTCTCGCACATAATTATTTGTATGAAGATAAGCTAGCATCTTACCTAATTTTTTTATTAGGTTTAAATCTGTTGGAAGTGGTCTAGAACAGCAATACTCAACCTGCGGGCCAGATGTGGCATGGTAGCCTTTTTTGAATGACCTGGTGATGGCCTATTGCACTAAGAAATTCAATTATTAAAGAACAGCATATTAAAAAGTTAGCGGGAAGCTCTATCAATTTTGCTATCAGTTTAATTTTTTTGATTGTAGAATGCAAACTAGAGGCTTGGTCATGGGTGAAAGGATATCGAAAACTGCTCCGTAACTATCTATTAATATTTGTGCATGTGATAGAAAGGTTAAAATATTATTCGAATAAAAGCCAAAAAACGAGTTTTAATATTTTGATCAATTTTGCTTTGTCCTATGTTGCTTTGGTTTTAGTGTCTCCCCCCCCCCCTATCCTCATGCTACAGCTCGTGTGAAATATCTATAATATATGTGACCCAGCGAGGAAAAAAGGTTTAGTATCGCTGGTGTAGAATGTTGTGAATTATTTCAAAAGCTATCATTTAAAAATTTTATTTACAATAGTTTTTGATATTTTATCTATATACCATGCTTTTAAAACAATTAATTGAAAATTAAATTTGGTTTAAAACATTATTTTTGTAAGATTTTTACACAAGATAATTTGAAATGTTTTTAAAATAAGACTTTAATGGTATTTAAGGTTGCCATGGAAATCAAAATCTCCCATAGAAGATGAAGAGGAACAAGAACAAGTTCAACGCTGTCCATCAGCCTGCTCATCTAGTAGTCGTAGAAGTGATGAGTGTATAGCTAGTTCCACAACAGCCTTGATATTGGAGAATCGACCACCGTAAGTAATAATAAAAATATGAAAATGATATTTGAAATAAAATAGATACTAGAAATGTCTTATTTTACTAATGAACAATTCAAGAAAATACTGTGTTCTTAAATATTTTCTGTAATTACTGTAAGAATTAAGTGTTCAGTAAAGAAATTATAGAACATTAATTATGTGGGTTTAATAAATTAAATCTAAATTTAAAACTCATAGAAGTTTTTATTAGATTTGTTTATTGTAAGTACATTTTTCTGTTTTTGTTCATTAGGGATCACTATAAAATCAAGTTACAGAATTTGAGTATCATAAATTGGGAAAAAAGCTCTCAATAATGAAATTTTAATGAAAATTTAAATAAATTGTTAAAATGTTTTTTTTAAGTACAATTTTTTGTTAAGGCCTTTGCATAATATTACAAAAAATATTTGTATCCAGGATTTGTTTTTCAGTTAGAAAAATGCTCATTAACGTTAGGTTTAACATTTGTTCTCTGGAGTGTAGTACATTTTATTCTACTGATAATTTCTCTTGCACTTTCTTCTGGTATAAAATAAGAGTTTTATATTTACCTTCTTTACCATACCTATTTTGTGAAATTTTACTTGTTTTCTGTGAAACAAACTTTTAAATTGTCACTTCAGGTTATGATTGAAGTTATTTAATGTTAGTGTTAATTTGGTATCAATGATTTGGATTAGTTTTTTAAATTAACCATTGAATTCATTCATGATGATTTAGAACATGTCTTTTGATGCTATTCAATTTTTTTATGGTACTTGCATATTATACCATAGACCATATTTCTCCCAAAGAAAAATACATTGCCAAATGCTGATCATTTTTACGCATGCACAAAAACAAATTCCTGTGCATACCTCTTCTGTCTAGCATGTTGACAAATAACTTGACAAAAATTAAGAAGAATTAAATTTACAATTGTTAAGCAAACATGTTCACTGGAAATCACCGAAATATGTAATAAAAGTTACATTATTCAAAATGGCCTAGTTGTGTATTAAAGATTGTGACAAATGTATCTTCATGTAGATTGCACTCTTTTAGTTTACATAAGTAAGAATGCGATGCTATCTTGCAGATCTGTGATCTTTGTTTTGCCAAAATACTCCACTAAATTATCTTTAGTTGTAAATATATCTTGTATTTTAATCATTTTTCTCAACAAAATAAGAATATTATGAAATATAAATAATATTTATTTATATATTTTTGAGCATACATGAACAAGAATGTTGTTTGTACATCCTGGGGAACAGATTTTTACTATTGGCTACAAATTGCAGTGTTCGGCGACATTTTTTGGTTTTAACCAAATTAGACAATGGCAAACAAAAAAACAAAAAAATGCATCTTTTTATTTAAAATTTAATAAAATTAAGCTTTTTTTTGTGATTTGTTCTTTTAATTAAAAAAATCAATGGATAGTGAAATCATCAATAGAATAAGAGTTCGAGTGTCGTGTCTTTTGGTTAGCATGCATTATTTTTGAAAACCATTTTATTATAGTTTATTTTGTAATTTAATTTTGACAGTTTTAACTAGTGTCATTTTGTTGTGTGATAAGAATTTAATTCTGTTGGTGAGAGATAATCTATTATCAGTTTCTTTGCTTTGGTGTGTGTTGATGCATTAGAATAAAGTATTTCATTGTAAGAGTTGTTATTCTGTTTATAGGTATATGTTCTTATGACAGTTTTTAATAAGAATTATAATGTAACAATTTTTAATATAATTGTTTAAATATTATCTTAGAATATATTTTAAGGATTTTAAATTATTATATTTTAAGGATATTGTGTGATAAAATTAAATATTTTAAATATTATTTTAAGTTAAGATTAATTTTGAAACTTTGTATTACATTTTTTAGCTTTTATTAATTTTTATAATTTTAAGGTGTATCAATTCAGTGATTTACCTAATTGAAACTTTAAATTAGTTATAATTATTAAATTTTAATATTTGAATATGAAATTTTTATTTTTTTATATCATTGTCTTTAATATTCGAAAAAAAATTTCTTTGTAGAAATCTACCTGCAAAATCATTTGAAGAAGAAATAAAGCATAAACAACTTTATGAAGAAATGATTCGTGGTGCTCGAAAGAAAGGTAAAAATAAAATTTCTCTTCTGATTATGGGATTTTTTTTGATGCCAGTAAAAATTTGATACATTTACAAATGGAATGTGTTTTACTATGTAAGTTGCATATATATGTTTACTTTATGAGGTATAAATGTTGCTGAATTCATAAAAATAGCATGCTTGTAAATATTTACCAAAATGTCCATAATAGCTAGATTGAATGCTGCAGTTCAGATATTAAATTAATCTTTTTAATTACAGAACTTTTAGTTAATTTTGACATGTTTCCCTTATTGTAGCATGGCTTATTTGAAAAGAAGTGATCTTAATACACAACATTTCGTAATCACTAAGCCATCCATCTGATGCTTATAAATTCACAAAAAAAGCAAATTGCCGATAATGCTGTTACATCCCAGTCACTTCTTTTCCACAATGACTTTTTTATCACTTTGTTTCAGTAATATTTCCAAGTAAAATTAATGTACTAATGTTTATCAATCTCATAAAAATGTTACTTTCCCTTGAAAAAAAAAATGTTAAAGGTAGAGTTATGAAAGGAATTGTAAAATATCTAACAAAGGTAACAGAAATTCAATTTCTGAATTTATTTTGAAATATACTTACTTTTAAAAATTCTTTCAAAAATTTTAAGTCTAGCTAAATTTTTCAAATTTTTATTTAGTCATGCATAATTATGACAATCTTATATGATTTAAGAAATTCTTAATTGTGTAAAATATATTCAATAAATGTTCTGTTTTTATGTATTTTTAAGGAAGGAATTGGTGCAGAAATAATGGCTATCATTACTATACTTTAGTGTAAATATTTTTTAAAAGAAGTATTTTTATTTATGAGTATTATTTTTTAGGAATGATTTTAAACATTCCCTTTTAATTAGGTTATATGATTCCTAATTACCTTTTCAGTTTGTATTGAGGAAATCTTAAATTTTTAAATATATATTTAAATACATATTTGTTTAAAATGTGAACTTTTTTAATAAAAATATTTCCTCTTACTGATGCCTTATAATATAAATCTAGATAGTATAAGGGAGAAATTTTTTATGTAGACTTCAATGATTTTAAGTTCAAAGTAAACGTTTTGATTATTTCACCTATGTAGAACATTAAAGCAAGTATGCAATTTAAGGACTTTTTAAAAGCTCGTATTTTATTATTTGAATTTTAAATCTTTTTACTTTTATTATATATTAGAGTTACAAGATGCGAAGTT
Source organism: Trichonephila clavata (assembly GCA_019973975.1). Classification (NCBI taxonomy): domain Eukaryota; kingdom Metazoa; phylum Arthropoda; class Arachnida; order Araneae; family Nephilidae; genus Trichonephila; species Trichonephila clavata. The sequence continues at coordinate 87,444 of BMAO01015742.1, forward strand.
TAGAAAGAAGCAAGCATATCAACAACAGAAGCTTGAAGAACAATTAATTAATGCTACAAAAATATGGAATGAAGATATTCTACCTAATTGGAATTCAGTGTAATTATATATTTTTACTAAACAGTTTTTAAAAAGTAATATGTGTAAAATCCATTATGCATTTTTTTTTGGTTAAAAATTCCTCTTTTGCTTAAAATATGTTGAAAGTATAGTAATTGTTTAAAAAGTAAATTTAAACTACCTTTTAAATTTGTTAAGGGAAGTGTGTAACAAGAAATTTTTTAAGCACAAATATATATCATTTATAAGGTCTACTTCAAACTTCATTTAAATATTATGAATTTGTAGAAAAGATAATAGAAAGACAAGGGACTTGTGGTGGAAAGGCTTACCTCCAAGCATAAGAGGACGTGTCTGGAAGTTAGCTATTGGAAATGATTTAAATATAACACAAGAACTGTTTGATATTTGCACTGCTAGATCAAAAGAAAAAATATGGGTTTCCACTGATGTCCAGTCCTGTGAAAGCAGTGAAGGTGAGTAGTAAAGTTCTTCAAAACTACTTTTTTAAATTTAATTTAACATTAATAGAAATATTAATTATATTGTTTCATGTTACCTTGTATTATTTACATTTCTCTTTTAATTTTTGCAAATATTTGATTTTGTATATTGACATGGTAAAGGGCATGTTTTTTATTTGTATTTTGTCATGAATGTCATATGCAGGAGGTATAGTCAATGAATAATATTGTAGAGGGAATAGAGTGCTGAAACTATAGTATTGAGGAAAATGGGGATGAACTTATCAATGTAGCTGTTAGTATGATAAAAAATAATTCATTCACTTATTTGAAATGTCTTAACAAAATGGATTAGTAATTAATAATTTTTATAGTATTTGATACATGTCTTCCAAATAGAAGCTGTAGGTTGTTGTGTGCTTTTTAGCAGCACATTGTGAAATTCATTGACAAATGAAAATAATTTAATGTATGTACTGAATGCCACAATCGAGAGTGGAACAAGTTTTTTTCTTAAAGATGTGTGTGGTATAGAATTGACAAGTGGAATGGAGTACTAAAATGTGTCTCAAACTAGCTTATTACAAAATTGAATGAATTCATTGATAAAAGACCATTGTGCAACAGTAAAGGGTATTTTTTCATTAGTGGGGTTTACTTTTGATTTAGCAAAAATAGTCAGGCGTATTGAAATTCCATAAAATGGGTACAATGAGTTCAATGTCATTTTAGCTCCAGAACATGCATCTGTAATTACTGTAGTGTTATGAGCATTGTGAATGACTATTTGAATTTTCTTCATCATTGATGAAAGTAAACTACCAAAGCAAGCAGAGTAAAACACTTCAAAACCAAACTGAAATGGCAAATTCTTCAATGGAAGCATGGTTAATGTTCTCTATGGAAGAAAGTTCCAAAAACTTTTAGATTAGTGCAAATTAAGGTTTTTATTCTTTAATTGCAAGGGGGGATTGCATCTCCATAAATTCCTGAAAAGCTTGATTGGTATTGCTATGCATTAATGTAGCTACAAAGACTATCATATGTCCAATAAAAGTCATGAATTTCCATGTATAAAATCCCATGCGACTTTCATATCTTCTGCACTTAAAGGAGCTGGAACAATGGCTTGGAATAAGTGAAAACTGAGGAATGTTTACACAATTAATTCAAACTATAGCAAAGGGATTTTATGAGCATGGGGCTGGTGTTGTAGTGTGAAAAAAATCTGTTACTAGATATTTCTGAGGTTCATTAATACAGTTTTATGCTTCTGATATATCTTTTTTAATCTATTACTAAAATGTTTAAAAACTCTACTTTTTTTCCAATTCAATATGTGTTAAAAGGAAGTGCTATGTATAATTTTACTTAAAAATAACCAAAATTTAACCTGACAATTATAAAATTGTGTCATCTATGTTAGCAGTTATTTTCATTGTTCTATGTATGCTAAATCTAATATTGTAGTATATACATTTAAATTTTGTGAAAAAAGGGATGCTTTATTTTTGTAGAAATATTTTTAAACCTATATATTTCAACTGTGTAAGTTTCTATTGAATTTTTTTAGATCATTAAAAAATGTTTTTGTTAAAAAATTTTGTTATATGCATAAATTAGCATCTGTAATTTATACCTTTACAGATGTTAATGAACCAAATGAAAGTGCTGCAGATTTCATAAAGCTCGATGTTTCTAGAACATTCCCACAACTTGGAATATTTCAAGAGGTATGTTGAAATGATACTGAATCTCATATTTCAAAAAGCAAGGGGAAATCTAAATGTATGTAACACATATTTATTGTTATTTATAGGGTGGACCATATCACAATACTTTAGAAGGCATTTTAGGATCATATGTGATATATAGACCAGATATTGGATATGTAAGTAAAGTTATCTCTAAGAATAGACACAGAAATATATTTCAAGTTAAATTTAATTCTAATCTATCTTAATAATTTGAAATTATCTGCTGTATGTAGCCTGGGCTATAAATGAAAATTCTCATTGCAATATTCTTCATTAACTTCTATCAGAATGTGTAATTCAAAGGAATCAAAGTAGTTAGATGATCAATTTATTATGAAACATTTTCAATTTCAATAAGCAGTCATATGTATCAATAGTACAAAGAATGGTACACTATTGTTGTTACTTATGCCACTTGACAGTAACATCAGATGAAGGCCCATGAAACTCATTGTGGTAAGAGGCTAGTTGTAAGCCTGTCGTTAGCTGTAGCTTTGAACATCATATGGATAACAGAACAATTGGGATTGGAACGACTCCAATTTTGCAGGAGAACACCCTCTGGTGGTTGTCAGGGGCTTCCCACATACCTTTCTTCCCCTTCCATCAACCTCATAAGATGACTTGTGGCTCGACTGCTATTCAGGGTACCCCCGTGCCGCAAAGGCACTATACATATACAAACATACCTTCTCCGGGATTCAAACCTAGGCCCTATGGCACAGCAATCAGTGTTGAAATGAAGATTTAATAAAGCATTTCAAATACGTATTCTTTTTGAGTTAACTGGCAGGAATTTTGGTAAATAGATTTTTTTAAGCTGTTGGAAGAGTTAATTTCTTCTTCTTATCTCTGATATCAACCATTAGCTTTTAAGAATAATTTAAGTTATGATCTTGTGAATACTGAGTACTTCTTAATAATTCCTTTAAAATCCTGGCATGAATTTTTTTCATCAAAAGCTCTACTATATAAGACAAAACTAACATCTCCTATAAGTCACAAAGAAACTTTGTTCTTTTGATATTGATGTGTTCAGAAATATTTGTAAATATCTTAAAGAAAATTTTTGAAAAATACTTGTCCATCAACATTAATTACAATAAACTGATTTCTGATTTTTTGCTGGTATTTTTTCCTTGTTTGATTTGAATACTTTATATACTTATTTTATTAATTTGTTTTCTTTAGGTGCAAGGAATGTCATTTTTGGCTGCAATGCTGCTTTTGAATTTGGATGCTGTGGATTCTTTCATTTGCTTCAGTAATTTGTTGAATCGGCCATGCCAGTTGTCATTTTTTAGAATTGAGCAAAAAATGGTTTGTATTTTTACCTCTAAACATATTTAAACCTATTGAAAGTACTACTATGAAAAAAAAGCAGGAATTATACATAATTTATAAACTAAGCATTTAAGGAAATCTATGCTTAATATATTTATATGTATAATACATGTGTTAATTTTTAAAAAATAAGCATGTATTTTTAAAATATTGAAGTAATTAAAAATTTCTTGGGGTAAAATTATATTTTTAGTTGTGGTGATGGAAAGCTTTCATGAATTTGCCCTTAGCATTTAAAGCAATATAGTAAAATCATAGCTATATAGTAAAGTTATAATTATATAAGGAATTACGAAAATTATTAGATATCGTACATCTTTCTGTGAAAATACAATCTGATAGATTTACAAACATCTTTACATTTTCAACTTATCAGATATTTGCAAAAGTTGAACTAACTGTTGAGCTGATTGTCATAACCGAAATCAATATCCAGCATATAAATGTATGTTTTCATTGTACAGAACCTGCATAAATATGAGATGGTGTAATACGTGGCTAGTGATAAAGGATATTTGGCATTGTTGCACAAGTGCAACAAAGACAGTACTGTAGTCATAATGATTCGAATTTATGGGAAAGGTGCAATTAATGACGGCACATCTTATCAATGTATTCACAAATATAGAGAAGGACAAATAATCAGTGGAGATTAGTCAAGGTTTGATTGTTCTACTTGTTGGATGAGGGGCTCTTTCAATCATTTCAATTGCGTTAACAGAAATTTTCAGAATTCGCGTACCAAACGATGGTAGTGGGATGTTTTGAAGCATTTGATTTTGCTTGAGATTGTAAGACTCTGTATCAACCTACCACATATCAACAGGGCTGTCGAATCACAACCTTTATTTTTCTGCTTTGGTGCAGAGGTGAATCATTTTTTGAATGGATTTGTTACAGGAGGAGAAACATGGATTACATCCCATAAAAAAAATATTTTGACCTTTTTTAATTGAAATTGGAAATGTGATCCCCTCCCCCTCCATATTCAATTGACACTAAGTGGTCCAGTTGCCTTACCAAGTTATTAATGCTGGTTTCTGGTGCCTTGGATTGACTGGTAGTGAAGATACCTAACATTCTCATTTGGCACAATATTATCGTCCATCATGGTTAATCGAGGCCCAAAGCTGCTGTTAGTGCTCATTAAAAAGTAAGATTTGGTTCAGAGTGAACCTGTACCCTGCCAACTTGATGTTTTTTATCATCTATTTGATATGTTAACTCTTTTTGTTTAAAAAAAATTCTTTGATCTTGTTACTGTGCCGTCAAATATTTTTTCATTGCAATTGATTGCGAAAATAAGATTGAGCTTTTATAGAAATAAGATTAAATGTCACAGTAAAATTGAACATGTATGATCTTGGTACATTTCATTGGCATATACATTTTGTGTTAGTTGTATTTCATTGTCATAAAAAATTGGTTGATCTTTTGCATTTAACTGATATAATTTGAAAATGCGAGCTTCTTGCATCATTGCCTGTGAGAAATGTTTCCTTTTATTGAATCTTTTTTTATGTTTTCACATATTTAATTGGATTTGCTTCAGGAATGAACTGATTTTTAAGTGATATTACACAACTTTTAAGAAAGTTGTTGTGGTGAATACTCCAGTAAAGTCTTTAAAACAAATTTTTTTAAAAGTTATGCTATTGAAAATGCTAAATTAGTAATGAAATTGTTGTAAAATTACTCAATTCAGAGTAGCAGTTGTATTTGTTGGAGTATTGTCATTTAAACTGAGATTTTAGTTAGTAATACATGAATGGTGTGTATAAGTAAAAAACAAAACAAAAAAAAACACCCATTATATTTTTTTAAAAAATAACAAATGAGTAGTTAAATTTGTTATCTGTGAAATATAAAAAATTACTTGTAGTCAGTCTTCTAAAAAGCATAGTGCTTCATATATGTGATTTATTTTAATTTAAACTTTCTACTTTTCCCATGCATTTTTAACATTTAGTTTTGATATTTTAGATGACTGTATATTATTCAGTTTATGAAGAATACTTTAAAGAAAACTTGCCCAAACTTTTCAGTCTATTTACAAAGCAAAATCTGAGCCCAGATCTGTACCTAGTTGATTGGTAAGGATCTTTTTTTATTCTTTAAAAGTTCAGAATCATATAACTGATTTTTTTATTTAACATTACATTTTCATCTAATATTTAAAAAATTCATGTCAAATTTTCAATTAATGTTCATAATTTCAAAAGTAAAGTTATTTTTTATTTAAATTTTGATTCTTAGACTTAATTTTTACATCTTATTAACATTACCTTCTTATATATATATATATATGCTTGCATGAATGCATTGTTTCAACTGACAGAATCTGGCTATTTTTTCAAATACATGATTTTTAATTGAAAATTAAAAAAGTACTTTTGATGTGTTAGATGTGCATAGCTGGGTAAACAGTACTTGAAATTTGATTTGGTTTTTATAGCTAGTTATTTTTTTAAAAAGATATTCTTGATTATCAAAGAAAAGGTTTTTAACTTATAGGAAATTTTTCTAGTTAAAAAAGTTTTTTTTTGTAGAGATTTTATAATTTTTATGGTTGTGTATCTCCCCTTAAGAATCACCATCAGAGTGCAAGAAAAAAGTATTTAATATTAGAATTTTGGGATTATTTTATTAGATTACATATTATTGACATTTTTTAAATATAATTGCAGACAGAAAAATTACATTTTTCTTTCACAACTTTTTTTTGAAAAATAAAGCAGAATTAAATGGTTGTATAAACATATTTTTGGGTACCCACTAATGCTCTTATGTTCTAGTTTATATCTGTATATCTTAGTTTTTTTTTAATGAAAAGAATGAGCTCGTAATGAGAAAGTGAGGCATGTCATGAAATTTGTCTAATTTATTTAAGCTTGTTTATGGGCAAAATTAGGCAACAGGTAATTTGAAGATAGAAAAATATTTTTTGTGATATATTTTCACTTGATTTGCATTTATGTGAGGCTTACAAAAAATAAAATTGAATGTTTTGTACAACCATGAATAGTTTTTCTTCCCAGTAAATTAAACTAATACACATACAAAAAAAGTATTCATGTGATATAAGCACTAGCATAACTATTCGTGAGTGGGCCTTGTATCAAAATTTCTTTAGAACTCTTTTGGGGGGGGGGGCTCATTAACATTTTAGGACTGTTTTGCTTGCATGTATCAGGGGCCCTGTAGCTTGGATGCCCTGTGGCATTGATATGGTGGTAGCCATGCCCTGGATGTAAGGATTGCCTTAGTTTGTTGTGTATCAATTTGTCATTGTTTAATTTAAAGGTCTGCACTATACTAAAGTATCCATCATCTTTGCCAGTATATTTTCACTTTTAATTAATTTTTCCCTCCAATTCATTCTGGATATAAAAATCATGGGTAATTAAGTGACTTGAACATATTAATGTTTATGGTGAAAAAGGATGGAATAAGCTGTATAATCTTAGGTTTTTATTTATACAATACATATACTTATTTTTCCTTATATATATACTTAGGTTTTTTTCTGAATGAAAAATAACTTTTGTAATGATTTACAGAAAGCAATAAACTACTTCTGGAAAGATAAAAATTATTTTTATAAAATAATTAAGGGTTTTTAATGGTAACACTAGTGTAACTTGATAAAAATATTTATCAAAATATTTTTGATGACTGTCACAAAAGACCAACTATTTTTAATGAAAATGGGTGTATTAAGATGGTAATACAAAAGAAAGTGGTCCTTATAACTGATTCTTTTAATAAAATATTGTGAACATGAATTTTGAAAGGTTAGATGTCTTCTCAGAAATTAAAACTGATTATAAAATAAAATTTCCTTTGTGTAGTTTCTAAAGTTTTGCCTAGAGTCCTCTAGGATCTATCCATATCAATGAGTATGTGATAATAATTCTGATTAATATTAGATAACTTGATTGGGGGGGGGGCTTTCTCTCTCTGTAGAAGTAATTATTTTGTAAATAATTAAAAGTAATTATATCAAATCTTGAACTTTTAAAGACTTAATGTTATACTTAGCAACATAAAACCGAGTTTATTTTCAGCTGAAAAGTGACAGGAAAGAGGAGCTATAATTTAATTTTAAAATATTCCTTTTTCTCAGAATATCCTTGGCCTCAGTATATCCTTCCTTCTTAGTATATCAATGGATATGTACATCATAGTTAAATTTTTTAAAATTTAAATTATAATAGTGTAATTTAAGCATAATGTTCAGAAATTCATTTGCTCAATTTAATAAATTTTTAGCTCATTTCAGCCCAGTTCAGTTTTTTTTTACCCCGTGAAATTTATTGCAGCTTAATTTGATTTTTTTTAAAGTGAACAAAATGTCAGAAAATTAAATTTTTGTGGAAGGTATTTTAACTATTAATCAAGATTCTTTGAAATTTATGCATAGTCAAAGCAAACAAAGTATATATTTCCAATAAGAAATTAAAGCAGATGAAATTAATCAATTTTTAAAATGTTTTTATATTTTCTTTACAAATATTCATATAAATTTTTTTGCATAATCTCTGCTGATTTGATAACATTGATCTATTTTTTTTATCTGAGCATCAAACATCTATAAATATTTTTTAAATATCTTATTTCAGTTTTCTCATTTGTGTTATTAAAATTTTGTTATGCTGTAAAAAATTTTATTGCATATATTTACAATCTGCTTAACCATTTTTTCATTTGTATTAATAGGAAAGACATTGGTCATAATGTATTTTTTTTAAATAAAGACAATTGTCGTAATGAAGAGTACAATTCTTTTTGCTTTATAATTTTTATTTTGTTCTTTAGGCTGTACACCTTATATAGTAAATCTTTGCCTTTGGACGTTGCATGTAGAGTATGGGATGTTTATCTCAGGGATGGTGAAGAATTTTTAGTTAAAACAGCATTAGGTAAGTTTACACAAGGCTATGTGCTGTTTATTGAAATAAAGTCAAATTATTAAATTACTTAGAAATGTTATTGTAGTAAACATAATTAATCCATGATTATATTTTTCACTTTGAAAGGACAAATATTTTTACTATAAAAGTGAAAATAATTTTCATCCTGAAATAAAAATGAGTGTAAAAATCTTGAGTTTTAACAAATTTAGATATTTTTGCTTACTATATCTCTGTATTAAAATAGAAAATCATCAAGAAAATCAAAAAGGCTTCATTTGCATGGCATATATTGTATTTACTTGACTTTTTTTGTTGTAACTATTAAAAATGTAAAAAAAGCATATATAACAGATTGAATAGTTATTGAATCAAATTTTAGTGATTAATGCAATAAGTTTGATTAATATCATTACTAACACACAGAAAAGTTTTTTTTATAAATACATCAAGAATTGCTATGTTATGCTGGGGAACTCAAATATAATAGGATGAAATCAACATTTTGCAGTTTTAGTTTGTGAAATTCATAACATAGAAATGAAATGGCAATATCGAAAATAACTCAGAAAGGATTTCTTAATATAGAAACAAATTTTATACTAACTTATATTTCAAATGATTTAAGATCATAGTAATTTTTTAAACAATCCGAATTATAAAATATGTATAATTGAACTTGTAAAGTTTTTGAAAAATTGTCTTTTCGGGTTCACTAGTTCCTATTTTTAATATATCCCCCCCCCCCCATTTAAGGAGTAAAGTTCCTTCTTCAATGGTGCTTTAGATTACATTATTAAATCTAATCAAATCAGCTATTTCTTTCTAGCTTATTTGTTAAATATTTTTATGATAAATTATTTATAAAATGTAGATTAAGTATAGTGAATCATTGAAATGAGAATTTGTGCAGCAATGGTTGTATTATAACAAATGCAATAAGAATATAAAACTAAACATTATTTTTGTTTCTGTGCTTTACTTGTTTCACTCATTTTTTAGTTTTCATACTGTTCTATGATTTTAAAATTTTTTTACTTCAGATACGGAAAAAAAAAATTATTTTTAAAAGCTATATGTAAAAGAACAAATTTAACTAGATTATGAAATCATACATACTCTTTATGTATAGTTGAAATTGATATATATATATATTACAGCTTGCTTATTTTTAAGTAGTTTTAGTCAGAATTTTAAAAAAAAATAATGATAAAATTTAATATTAATGAGTTTATTCACACAAAAGATATATCTTAGTATTTAGCCTTGTTTTTTTTATAGTTGCTTTAGTTTCTGATGTATTAATGCTAGGAACTTAAGGATTGAAAGTCTTATTTTTAAACTCATGTAAAATATTCAAAGCTTTTAAATTTTATTTTAATTTATCTTGATAGATACTTATTTATGTTGTATTTTATAAATGAATATTTCCTGGCATACTTTTTATTTATTTAAAACTAGTTCAATTTTTCTTTTATAACTGCTTAAGTATGTCCTCTTTTTTAATTGTCCAGATATCTCTTTGAATTATGTTTTAAAATAACACATTTTCATGTTAAAATGTCTGCAATCTTTATTTGACTTTGTTGTTTTATTTAGGCATTTTGCGAATGTATGAAGACATATTATTGGAAATGGATTTTATTCATCTTGCACAGTTTCTCACTAAACTCCCAGAAGACATAGATGCTGAAAAACTTTTCAACTCAATTAGTGCCATCCGAATGACTGTAAATAAGAAATCATTTTCCTCTGTGTTACAACAACACATTGACAGTTTATCAAATAGATAGTGAACATGTGTCTGTTTCAACATTTATGCATTTGAACTGAATGCTTCTTGAGGATTTGATGTCAAGATTAAATGTCTTGAGTAGTGATATTATTAGCTTGTGCTGTGTGGCTTAAAAATCCCAACAAATTTTCGAAACGTCTTGATTTTTTTTGGGTCATAATAATATAGCCTTTCCACATTCTTTTAATATTTACTTTGAGTATATATTTTATTGATTAGAGTAATATTGCAGTTTGTTTCCTTGTTAATGGCTTGAAAGAAAATTGATATATATATTTTTATATTTGGCCTGCTGGAGAACTTCAAGTTAGGATTTTTTAGATGTAATTGTAGAACTGTAAAAGATGTATTTTTTTTTGTTTGTAAAAATGTAATTTGAATTCTAATTTCAAAAAATACTTTGATTACAGCATTGTTTATATTCATTTTAAAATAAAATATAGCATGTTTGTATTAGATTTTATATTTATTTTGTTATATGAAGAGAAAATAAATGAATAAAAAGAAAATAAATATGAAAAGCAGATTGTTAAGTATTTGCATAGACTGGACTTGTTATTTTTAAATGGAAGTTATGTAGTTTTAAGATTTAATATTGTGGCAATGCTTCTATAGACAAATAAGAAAGAAAAAATTGCACTTGTATGAATTACAATTATATTTTTAAATGAATAAAATTCTTAACACTTTTTCTCAATTTTTATAGAAACAAATCTTCTTAGAACACAGAATTCACTATAATCTTAAGTAATAATTACATTAATTGGTATTATTGATTAGTCTCTTAAGGAATTATATAAATTAGAATAATCAACAATTAGAAAATGAAAATTGTCAACTTGTGGCTTTCAAATGTTTTACTGTTTTGATTTATTGAAAATGAAAACAAAAAATTTTATTTACTATATACATTTTCAGACCAATTTACTATTGGATTGTGCTATCTTCCTTCACAGTGCTTTGTTAGGATAAAATAATGCAATTGTTTTTTTAATAATTCTTCAAAATTGTGATGCACAAATGAATGAGATGGATATATAAAATGTGTTTATGGTTGAAAACTTAAAATTGAAGCTTCAGTTTCTTTGGGAATTGATATTTAATTAAGATAAAAATTCGATTTTTCCATTGATTTCATAAAAATTATATCTAGGATATGTTTGTTTTTCTGTTCTGTTATGAATGAAACAATTTGTAAATTGAATTAACATTACTAATATAACTGATGTATGTTTTGATATAAAATTGAATTAAACCTGAATTCAATTTTGTTTTGTAGAGTATTTGGTTTTTAAGATTTTCTTTTTAAAAATATCTTAAAATATGTTTGGAATTGGGCTATTACTTGCTTGTTCTTAAATATTCTAACCTGAAAAATAATTATATGAAACTTGAAGATTAAAACATATGAAATTGAAGATTCTGATTTTAAACTAAGGAATTGTAATGGAAAGTTTTCTTAAAATAATTCATCCTAATCCCACGTAAATATTTATAGTAGCCAAATTATATGAAAAATAGTATATAGTATACAAAAGTAAAGTTGATGTAATATTAATTAATCTAAAACATTGGATGGTGTACTGTAACTCCTTTGAAAGCTCAGATGTGTTAAAAGTTGTAACAAAGGTTTTGTTCTTGAATTCAAGACTGCATACATGGTAACTTTTTAATTTTATGATCTTTTTAAAAATGGGTATGTTATTTATAGAATGATCTTAAATATTTCTAGATGTGATTGCATGAATTGCTCTGTAGTGTCATTTGTAACCATTCTATTATTCTCGATAGCCTTTTTCACATTTGTTCCCTTTTGAAGGCACTTTTTATAGAATACCATACATTGATAGTCATTGAATATAATTACATTACTTAGAAATGAAGAAGTTTCAAAGTAAACTTGAATTTTAATTGCTTTTTGATTGTGTAGTTATTAGGACTTATCTGTTCCCTAGAAAGTATTGTTTTTTGCCACCTCATTTCATCTTACTCTATTTCATTTTAATATAAACATTCATTATGAATCGTTTTTATAACTTCATTCTTAAAATGAATTCTTATTCACATCTTAGATATTTAGTGTATACATTTCTAATATTTAATTGAAAAACAAGATATTGACTGTAATACATTTTTCAGACATAAAAATGGCAAATCTAATTTTTCCTGTGTAATTTTTTATTTAAATAAATGAAATTATTTTTATTCGTATGTTTGCTAGAGTTTCTTTTAATGAAAAATGATAAAAATAGATTTGTTGGAATTTTTATTTACATGTTCGTGGACATGTACTTGCTGTACTTGAACATTACATGTTCGTGTGCAGCTGTACTTGTTACCCTATGGAAAACTTGGCTAGCAAGGTGTCTGAGTACATGTTATTAATAAATCTAAGGGAACTATTTTAGGAAATGTACATATATATTAAATTATTTTATGTTTATATAACACTTTAAAAAATGCATTTTGAAGATCTGAAAGAGTGTAAATGTATTACATTTCATATGTTTGTTTTTGTAATTTAATGTTAAAGGGACTTTGCTCATCTCATGCTGTGACTGTGTTTTACTGTAATAATGTTTTTAAAAGATTTAGTTAAAAAAGTTTTGATATTATTGTTTCTGCAATACTTCTTTTTGAAGAGGGCAGGATTATATCCATTTTATTCTTAATCTGTATTTTAAACATTTGTAAATTAAATTTTCAAATTATATGATGTAGTTTGTTTTGTGTATGATTCATTAATGTATATAATCATATATTTAATCTTGCTAAAAGCATAAACATTTTGTTATAAGTTTCATAAAATGTATTTTTTCCCTTTTGTATAAATTATATATAAATGATAAACTGTTATGTAATTATTTGCATGTTTTATATCTACTATAGTTTTCTTCAGTTGTGTTAATATATAGAAGTGGCTCGTGAATAGAGCAGGAATAAAGATACAAAATTTTTTTCTCCATATTTAAACTTTTTTTCTTATTTTCCATTTTGATGGTTATATAACAAAAAAATAATTAGCAAAGTATTTAGCTAAAATGGTACTAAATGAAAATTAATTGGCATCAGGGCCATCAAGGCTTTTCTTTACTTTTATTCCTGTTCTATATTTTGAATACATACAATGTGTTCGTAACACACATTTTGTTTTGTATAAATTAGATTTAAAGATATATGTACATTGTTATTAGAATGCAAGAAAAATGCCTGTTGCCTTATTATGTAGATATTCAAATCTCTAAATGTATTTATTCATAGTATTATTTTTTTAATATTAACATATTTCTCTTGATTTCATTCATTTATCTCAAAATTTGTTGTGTGTTTGAAATTATATTTAAAAATCATGGAATATATAAAACCCTAATAAAGTAGGCATTTTGTTTGTTTAAAACTAAAGAGTGTTCCTTGTTATTTCACTTTAAAAAAGAAAATGCAAAACCATTTTAAAAATAGAGAATAGCAATTCTTATGTTTTTTTAAAAATGTTTTAAACATTTATCGAATCATTTTTTGTTTTGTTTTAAAATAGCACTGTAAGAAACTTATGAAATAAAAAATTATATATGTTTTACTTTACTACAAGTTTTATTACTTCTTTTTCTGTTTTTATAATAAAATTACAGCTGTAGTTTCAATAAAATAATCATGAAAATTCTGTTCGTCTAAACATATTTTTGAAACAATTTATTAAACTTACCAAATGAAGTTGCAATTAGAATTTGTAATAGATTGAATTTTTATTTGTATGGCTTTTTTTATTGTTGGGGAAAAAATTATAAATTTCAAAAGTTTTTTTTTTAAAAATTTTTTTTATAACTTTAAAATAAAAAGTGAAGATGTCAAATTTTGTTTTTTAGTTATTTTCATTTATAGAAAATTTTCAATCATTAAGCTTGGAACTTAGTATCACAAATGAAATTAGCAATTTTTTAAATCACCCTCTTCTAGCATCAATATGGAATCAAAATAAATGTGCATTATTGGTAGTGTTCTATTAGTTTCTCTACAGTACTTTTTTAAGTGAAAGGATGAATAATTCATTTTATAATTGTCTAATTATTTGCTGAATATTCTGGAAAAAGTTCATATTTGTTAATAACCAAAATTTGTGATTGCTCAACATTGCTTTAAGATGTAAGTTTAAAAGAAAACCCTTAGTAAAAGAGTAAATAAACTCCTTAAAGATGTTGATTGAATTGATACAGCATGTTTTGTTAAATATCTTATGTGACTCTTTTGAAATAACAAATTTTATGACAATGCTCAGAATTTTTTGTGATTTATTAGAATTTTTGAGTACATAACTAAAAAATTAATTTTTCACGTTTAATCGTAATTGCATATTGGGTTTTTGCCTGCATGAACTCATCCTATGAATAATCTAATCTTTTATATTAACTTTATGTGTTGCAAGGTAATTTGTACTTTCAGTATTTATTAAACTAGAAAAATAAATATAACCTAAAAAAACAAACAGTTGATGTTTTTATAAATGATTGTTGATCAACTCTTAGTATATTCGTAATGCAGTGTTTGTATATATGTGTTACGCTTCCTTTTACTTGTTAATGTGGCATGTATGATTTCAGCTGGTGTTAATTAGCATATACAAGTAAAGAACTTTATAGTAAGAACAGTATAGTGTGAACTTTTTCATGTATTACATATTTGAAGTTAAATAACATCACACATCTCTCATGAATGCAGTTTGACAGATTACTGTCCTTTTACTTAATCTGTCTTTACAAATTCATCACTTGATATTCCATTTTCAAATGTGGTAGCTTTTGCAGTGATGTTATTTGTGTACTGATCAATCTTACACCATCTATATATGAACTGCTTTGTTGATAAAGCAATTGAATATACTTTTATATGATTTTAATGTTATTGCGAGCAGGAGAATTTGGACGTGTATTGATTTTTAAAGGTTTGAAGAAAAGCTCAAATTATAAGAGTTTCAAAATGGTAAACTTTCCTAGAGTTTTACTCAAAAAATGTTTAGATATATTTAGCTTGTTTTATGTGAATGTACCGCAAAAAGTTTTAATTTCTTTAAAAAAACCGCCTTTCATTTGTGGATGGAAAACTATTTTGTTACAGATTATGTTGTGTTTAATCGAGATGTTTTGTAAATGTGTGCATATTTAACATTTATGAAATCCTAAGCCTTATGAAAATTTATTAATTTTTTATTAGATTAAATATAATATGAATGACATAGGAATTATATCCTCCAAATATTCTAATGAGATTAAATACTTATATTCAAATAGAACATTTACACTGTTATATGCTTGTGTTTTTTAAAATTATTTTGCTAATATTTTTTTCAATTAACGTTATAAAATTAAAAGAATTTACTTTAAATACTTGAATACTTATCTGAAAGGATAAAAGTGCAATGCTTATCTTTTGAAAATACTAAGTATATCAAATTCTGATAAATTGCCTACAATCTTAAGCCTGTGAGCATTTTCAAAATGTTACATTATCTCGGAAATATAAAATTTCAATAGTTTGTTGTAGTAGTTGAAATTCTTGGTTTTAATTATTTTTGATATTTCTAATTTGTTCTCAGAACTTTTATACAATGTTATATGTCTGCATTTTTTTTTCTTCTTAACAGTTACATTTTAATCTAGCTGTGCTTATTGTGTATGCATGTGAGATTGAGTAGTTCTTTTTACAAATTTTAAACAGTTTGGTTATAATTTCTGATTCCATTACTTGCTCATCTTACTCTTTTTCTTAGTATCCACTTTTATATGACTCTGATATTTGTAATGTGATTATCTGTGTTTACGTATATACTATGTATAGTAAATCTGTGTGTATTTGGGGGCCACTCAATCTGTGCATTATAATTACAGTAACTGTTTTATAATTTTATTGTATTCTTAATAGCTCTTATATAAGTGTAGCTCCTTATATGGAAAAAAAAATGAGAACCAATGTTGGCAATTATGATTCAATTAAAAAATTCTTCTGAAAAGTTTACTTTTTTTATTACTGTTCAAATTTATTCATTCTAATATATTGCAATTACTAATGGTATGACGTGGACTGTGTGTGTATTTTACGAAGCAATTTAATCCAATTTGAGTTGATAATTTAAAATGTATTTATTATCTTTAAGATAGAAATTCTGAATTTGCTAACAATGTGACAGTCCCCATTGAGTAGGATTGTGGTAACTTCAATATTGGATAAATATGTTTTAAAAATATTTGAATTTTTTAATTGAAATTTTCTATAAAAAAAATAGTCTTATAAATGTTTTATGATTTTGAAAAAATCATAGAATTTCAGAACTATGCATTATTTTATGTTTGAAGAAATATTTTGAGGATTGAATTTTATGATTTCATAATTTTTATTATTTAAAATTTTGGATAAAAATGAATTTAAGCTTAGGAAATTCAGGATAAATACCCCCCCCCCCCCGGTTTTAAAAACTTTTTTTAACTATGAAAGATAATTACAATCTGTTATGTATAATTCTTTGAGGAATTTTTTAGTTTTTTTCATATTCACGATTTTCTAAGATAATTTAATAATCGTTGAAAAACAATTAATGTAGATGTAAACATATGTAAAATTAATTTATATACACATGACACATCTTGGGAAAATATCTTTCCAAATGTGAAAATATGCTCCGAATGTTTCAATGTTTTTCGGAAGACGTTAGAAAACTTATTAAGCAGTGGTGACATCTATTAGTTCTTAATGAAAAGAATAAAGCAACCCTGAGAATTTTTTTAAAATCCAATTTGTACCTTTTTTAGATAAAATTTTTATCTTTCTCCTTCGTTGAAGTTGTTCGAATTATTAAAAAAAAAAAAATAGTGTGCTACATGACAATAAAAGTTTATAAATTTGAAATTTATATTTTTAAGAAATACAGTTTGATCATTTACTTCTACTGCTGAATCTATGTTTCTGTTTGCAGTGGTTCTCGCTGTCTTTAAGATTGTCTTTATGTCATGTTATGTTTAATAACGTACCTTGATTTTTTAAAAATAAATTTATCAATATTTCGTTGATTTTTACCTTTTTGTGTGTTTAAAGTACAATTTAAGTTCAAAACTGTTGGTGAAATGTCCATTATATATATGCCATATTTCATCACGTATTAATCTTGTTGAATCTACTAATGTGGCAATAAATGTCTCATTTGTTTTTCAATGTAAAAAAATAAAATTAGGGTCGAACCTTGATGGGTTCTAGGATTTCGCCCAATCTTTCTCTTACTGGAAGGATTTTTATATAGAGCAGTAAAACGAGACTGGTTCAATAAATCTTGTACATACAGAATCAGTTCTTCGTGACAGTATCACCTTCAAAGTAGTTCCCTTCAGCATCCACACACTTCTGCATTCAGTGCTGCCCTTGCTGGTAACAATTCTGGAACTAGGTTTTTGGAAGACACTTTAGGAGATTTTCCGTCCTTGCCTGAACCTCTTCATCTGAGGTAAAATGGGTTCCCTTTCAGCAAGAGGGGAAAAAAGTCGCTTGGGGCCAAATCTGGTGAATGAGGAGGCTGCCTCATCACAATATTTTTGCTGGTCAGAAAACTGCTCGACAGAAAGGGCCGTGTGAGCGGAGGCATTGTCTTGGTGTAACACCCATACATCACTCCCCAATTCTTGCATTTTTTTCCTAATTTTTTCATGAAGTTTTTTTAGTATTTCAATGTAGTTGTGTTGATCAGCAGTCTGACCACTGATGTGAGTGAGAATCCATTCATATCACGAATTTTGTCCATGTTTTTGTCTGAAATCGCTTACCTTGGGCGCCCAGCATGTTCATCTTCTACACTCGATAAATCTTTTTAAATCTTCTTTTTGGATAAATCATTGAGAAGATGGAGCGAAGTCGAAGTTTAATTAGTGTGACTGGCATTCGCGAGATCTCTCATAACATCGTTTCATGAGTTTGAAGAATATGCCATCTGTGAAATCATTTCCTTTTGTTATCCTTTTTGTTTTATCGATGTGGGTAGCAAACTTCTGAATGATATTTCATGCAGTTGTTATATGTGATGTTAATAAATTCAGAACTAAAGGTGCTTGTTATTAAAAATTCTATGATAGTTATAATATTAATTATAAGGTTTAGCACGTTGAAAGAGATGGTGAAGCTATGAAAAAAAAAAAGACTGGAAACTTCTTATTTTCAATGAAATATTTAAAGATAATTTAAAACTTTAAAGATATAAATAGTTTTTATTTAAAAAATTCAAAACTGCTTTGGGTAAATTCCACACAAATACTCAAATTTTTCGAATTCCTTTTTCTGTTTTGTTGTGCTGTTTTAACGCAAAACATTAAAAGATTGCTTTAAACTGCATATAAAATGAGTAAATTACTGAATCTGAATTTATGTGCCAACTTTAAGAGAATGCAAAATGCACAAAAAGAGAGATTGGTATATCGAATAAGTGTGGAAAAAGAAATATTTAGGTTAAAAAACAAGAAAAGAAAAAAATCTTTCATTTTCATAAATAATTGCAATACGAGTTAGTGCTTAAATGTGCCATCACAAAACAGCAATGCAAGTCTGGCTGCTTTCAATAAGTGATTGCCGTACCCTTTTGAAGATGCCTGGTGTTTCATTAACAGTTGTAGCAGTGACTGTTAATTTTGTGATGAGATTACCATCAAAGTGAACTTAACTGACGTACCTTGAATTATTCTCACATGAAAAAATAGAAATGAGGGTCGTGGGTAGCCTAGTGGTTAGAGCATCGGACGCCAGACCGGAAGGCCTGGGTTCGATGCCCGATGCCACCAAATACTCGCCGAATACACACGGAGCACGTGCTCGTTAAATCAGTGGGTCCGAATTGTGTCGCCATCTATCGTGATCAAAATCGTGCTGTCACCTTCATGGGCTCAAAGCTTAGGCTAATGACAGACGTATCTCTAGCCCGTTGTCATGATGAATTTCGTGGGCCTCGATCTGACTACGTCAGACAGGTGGCATAGGCAACAACAACAAAAATAGAAATTTGACAAATCAGGTAAGCGTGTTGTCCGAGTGGCTGATCCACCTCGCCCAACCTATCGGTGACCAAACGTGGCCTTGAGATAATTATGAACATTAATGTAAAAATGGACTGAAGTTGTCTGTTGTGCTGAAAAACACATTGTATTTCGAATAACTTTGGAACATTATTGTGTAATTATATTATAGTAATACCTTATCCAGAAAGATTAGATACAAGTGCCTCTGAATGGATGTAGTAGCAAGCATGGGCCGATAAGGAAATCATTAACCATACACGTTCATATATTCTTTGAGAATCACCCCTAAAGAGTGTACGGATCTATAACACAAAGGTTAGAAGGGGTTCACAGAAAGAGAATGAAACAAATTTAAATCTCCGTCGCGTGTAAAGGCAGCCTTATATGTTAAAGGTACATTTGCTTTTTTAGAAGCTCGGAGTCAATGTACTCAGCGGGAAAAGTCAACGCTGAGGCATTTTCGATGTGTACTTCGCAAAGAAATATATTTCTTTGTATAACCAGGGACGTCTTAAGGCATGGGCCAACTGGGCCCGAGCTCAGAGCTTCGACCTCGATGTGGGTTTTGTATCGTTCTTGCCTTAACCTCAATTAGATCATGATTCAAGTAATTTCTATGGCCAAGTGTTATTCCAGGATGTATTCTCCGAAAAACTAGGATTTTGAGTTATGTCATAGCATCAGTGGCAAGTTTGCATTATTGAGTGATTACTGATATCCATATCCGTGTCTGTATAGGCCTACCACTGTATACCATCATTACTCATTCAGTCGATAGGTGGCAGTAGGTCGAGCCAGTTTGTGAGATTTTAAGCTATACCCTTATTTTTTCTTCGGGTTAACGTTTGTACGAGTGTTTGACAATGTACATTAAATACCGGCTACAGGTTAGGGTCATAGGTTGGCCCTATTTTTAAGTAAGGCCCAAGGCCTCAGGAAACCTTAAGACGTACTTGTGTCTGTAACAATGTTTATCTTCCCTCAACGTTTGTCGCATGAGTTCAAGGACACATAGTGGTTTATTTTGCAGATTGGTGCTGATAGAATTTCACTATTTAGCAGAAATAATTGATCAGATCTTGACTTTTATATTAACTGAAGATTTTATTTAATTTTTTTCCGATACCAAAGAAACTTTGTAACAATAAACACCTTAGAACAAAAGTAAAATTCTTGAAAAGAATCTTTAAAAGGCAGTAATGCTCTCGGATGATACGTTGCACAAATCACACATGTAATGCAATTTATTATTATTATTATGGAACTATTTTTAGGACCTGTGTATGTCTAGAAAAAGTCCTGTCTCGGGTTTGTTCTTCTATAAATTCCCTCTCATACTTTTGTGAACAATTAAGTTTCGGAAAAAAAAACCCGTGACGAACCACGAGTGAGTGAGTGAATATTAACTTCGCATTGTTCAGCTACACGAGGGCTTTTGGCGACGTAATTTTGAACCATGGTCAAATGACGAGGATTGACAAATCACGAAAGGGATACCTTAGGTACTTGTAGTTTTCCTTTCACATTTTTTTATGTCTTAATGGCTCGTGTATTCCTGTCATATATCAGTTTTACAGCTTATCTTTATTTTCCAATTTATTACGTTAAATTTTTTGAACTATTAAACTAATTTCTACAGTAAAAATGAATTTTACTGATATGTAAGACACGGAAATTTGATCTTTTATTCAATTTATTTGTTTAGAAGTCATTTGATTCAAAACTTATAGGTTAAACTTATCTCAAATAAAAAATTAAAAGCAATAAAACAGGAAAATTTAATTGCATTTTAAGCCAATCAGACTATTCCATCAGGATATAGTGTACTCAACCTTTAAATTATTCGAAAGAAAAATACTTTTTGAACTTAAAACGTTAATAATAATAACAGAATTTTTTAAGAAGTTTTTATGTACAAATTTTATATTACAATGCAATAATATTCAATTATATTAGAATAGATAACATTTTACTTTTATTTCTCATCAGTATATTTCAAAGTAAAGTAATCGAGGTAGTTTAGTGGTTATGGTCTCGAACTCGAGGCAGCGGGCGTTATGAGTTCAAGCCCTAGAGCCACTAAAGACTCGCCGCATAGTGGGGCTTAAAAATGTTAAATTTGTCGAGGATCAAAGTCTTCCCGTTGTTGTGGTGTGGTTGCTTGAAGAGGAGGGAAGCCAGCTCAGGTGTCGTGCTCCATTACTTGACCGAGATTCATAATTACGTGAACTGTCTCCGATAGCTCTCGTGTTGTTTTAGTGAAATATAAAACTTTCTTGAAAAGTTTCTCTTAAAAATCAGACTCTTATCAATATTTATGGAAGATATTGGTTACCCTTTAGAGAGACACACAAAGGAAATATTTTATCTAATAAATTAATAATTATTTATAAATCCCTCTAAGCAAAATTCTTCGATCTTGAATAGTTTTCCTGTAAAAATTAATGAAAAATAAACCATTTCATAAGAACTTTCATCGAAGTTTCTAAAATATATTTTATTTTAATTATACACCTGTGAAAATTGGATTAGGAAATTAATGAGCGAAATAGTTTAAGCAATTAAAAGTTTTAATTACTTTATTCATTTACCATTTTTAATTTTTCTATTGCCGAACTTCTGTTTTTGAATTCCTTTTTAATAGGACACGAAACACACACACACTCCTCAATTAAATTTTCAAGATTCTTTCCAATATAAAAATTAATCTAATTTTACCATTATTTATGCGACTCGTAAAATTACATGGATTTCTTATCTCAGTTAAATAGAACATTAAACATTTAAATCAACAATTTATTTACATTATATGATTATTTTTATTTACAACTGTACTCCTATTTTTTTGCCATCAAATTTAGGAAGTAGTTATATTATTGAGAAAATTAGAACATATGAGGGTGAGCCGGAAAATAAGTTTCTTCCATCGACTGCGGTCAGAGTTGTGATAACTTTATTTTTCCATATAAGTACCAAGTACACTAAGACACTTGTCGTCATACCGCTTGATAAGCTTCAAAAAGCCTTCCAGGAAAAACTCAGAGCTTTGCGTACGGAAGAAGCGTTTAACGGCTTGGTTAGCTTCAGCATTGCTTTCAAAGCGCTTTCATGCGAGATTCTTCTTTAAAACTGGAAAAGTTACTTAGTGCGAGATCGGGGCTGTATTGCGGATGGTGAAGGCAATCCCAACCAAGAGTTGCAATATAGCTTTGCGTTGCCGTCGCCGAGTGTAATCTCGAATTATCATTCTACAACAGAATACCAGATTTGAGAAGCCCATGCCGCTTTTTCCGAATCGTCTCTTTCAATTTCGAAAGGGTGTCACTGTACCGCGTAGCATTGATGGTTCCAACCTCCAAAAAGTTCACGCAAAAGTAAATGCTTCTTCCGTATGCAATGCCCTGAGTTTTCTTCATGGTTTTTTGAAGCTTATCAAGCGGTATGACAAATATCTCAATGTACTTGGTACTTATGTGGAAAAATAAAGTTATGTCTTATCTCTAATTTATCTTTCTATGCTTTAACTTTTTCATACTCAACTTTGGCCACAGTCGACAGAGGAAACTTATTTCCCGACTCGCTCTCACATTTATTATTACTTTAAAATTATTTTTTTAAATGCTTATCTTGACCTTTGAGTAATCATGTAATAATATACAAATATAAAAAAAATATACAAATATAATGTTCATATGGAAATTGAATATATAATATACAACAACTTCTTTTGAATACGGAAAGTCTTCTATTTTTTCAGTAATTTCAGTTCAGACTTACGCGAATCTGGAGTTATGCGACTTTCAAATCTCGTCGTTTTGTCTTTTTGTTTGAGAGTTACACAGCTCTATTATTAACTCCTGTTTAGCTAATGTGCATGTTCGGACGTATCGCATGGAGTCGAACACTTAGCTATAATAATTTATTTTGTATTATTTATTTCTTATCTACGGAGTGTGTGTTTGTTATTACATGTTATAATTGTTACACAATTGATGGGCTCATAGAAATGCATGAGCAAGAGCAAGCCATTAAAGAGCTTGAGTCTTTAGGCCCAGTTAAATCAGAACATCGAATGATGGTTGGGAATTTTCGACAGAATGCCTCAATTTAATTGAAAAAGGGTTACAAATTTTAGAAAGTATAGACTTCAACGAAGAGCTTATTTTTTTTACAAAACAAGGAATAAAAAATTTATTACTAATTTATGGGAGAAAAAAAAGTCTTGAGCCATCAGACTATTTTATTATATTTTATGAAAACTTCTATCAAAATAACTTCGGTTTGCGATTTTGTATTATCTAAGATTTTATTAAGCATTTTATGTTTCTAAATTATTATTTCTTCTCTTATCTCCAAAACCAACTACATATAATTCGAACTAGCTGGTACACCCGTTCTTCGCACGAGTGAATTGAAAAATTAAACAATACAGATTGAAGGATAAAGAAGTTTTTAATGAGTTAATTTTACGTAAATTGCAAATTAAACAAAAAAAAAACATAGTTGTTAAATTTTAAATCTGAAGGTCTAATGGCTGATAATAATGATTTTTTTTATTACCTTAACTCTCTTGTGGGTCGATTTTTGAAAACACCTTCCTTAGCTAATCTCTGCTCAGCAAAAGTAACACATTGTTACAAACTTCGTGTAACGAACGCTTAAAATAGTGTAAATAATTTATATCTGGATGTGTAATACAGACTTAATAACTTTCTGTTAATTTTATATTCAAATTATAATACTCGCAAGTAACGCCTTTCTTTACATTATAATGGCGATTCAATGAAAATATAGCGAAATTTTCGCATAGAACCTTGTTGGCATCATTTTTAGCGACCACGTTGTCAACTTGGCGATTTATTGAACGGTGCAGAAGTTGCTTAGCTGCAGCTTCACCTGGTGGGGAGCTGCAACAAAGAGGATAGCACAAAAACATTCTGCACTAAAAAATAAATATACATGCCAATTTTCACAGTGATTGGATGAACGGTGATGGAGTAAAGCGATTTCATATACACAAACATCCATTTATATCTAATATATGAAATTCTCCTGTCACAGTGTTTGTAGCCAAACTCCTCCGAAACGACTAGACCAAATCTTATGAAATTTTGTGCGTATATTCAGTAGGTCTGAGAATAGGACGTAAACTATTTTTCATTCCAATAATGCAATTAGTTGAGAAGATATTAATTAAAAACCTTAAAACCCCTGTCTGTTGTTTCCCTTGGCGTCGAAAATCAGTTTCGCGCCAGAAAAATACTACTCTGTCAGAGAAAAACAAAAACCCACACTAAGAGAAAAATTATAGAGAGATAAATACATCACTGTCATTTAGGGAAGATGTGAATAATATATTTCTGTTGAGCTTCATTCCATGTGAAAGAGTTTTATGATATTTCGAAAAGCACAGATAATTGAAAGATTATTCCGCCAAAATTTATTTATGTATCATCAATTTGCAGTGCTATAATTATTTATTCCCATTTAGCTCAAGATAGTTCTCCCGTTCAGTTAATTAAGTGATCTCCTATAAATCAATAGTTTTCAACACGTGTCACGAGCTCTCGTCAACAATAACTACTGTGTTTCCTGTATAAACCATTTCTGCATATTTTCAGACATTTTGAGTTCTTATTTTTTTATTAGTTTATTTATTATTAAATGCCAATTAATAAAACTGTAATACTCAGTGCGCTCAAAATTTTCGGGAATCATTTTCGGTTAAAGTGGAGTATAGGGGGACTCTTGGGACTCGCCAAGCCACTTCACTTAGCTACAAATGTCCGGAAGCCAGAATGAATTCGTTATCTCCCTATAATATCTGTATAAAAATCGCCAAATCCAAAGAAAAATAGCCAAATCTCCAAGCCCCCCCCCTTTCCCTGTACTACACTTGAACCATCATTTTCAATGTAAAGAGAAATATATGTATTTTATAATTGTGAATGGTAGAGGTAAAATAAATGTAGTATAGGGGGGCCTTCTCGATTTGGCGATTTTTATACAGATATTATGGTGAGAAAACGAATTCATTCTGTCTTCCGGACATCTATCACTAAGTAAAGTAACTTGGTGATCGATTTTGGACGCCAAAAAAATTTGATATCGCCAAGCTCCCCCCCCCCTATACTGCACTTTAACCATACATTATCTGTATACTGTTTTCTAGCATTAAGTACTTCAATCTTATCTATTTGTGTGTTTTGTACAGTAAATAATGCCAGCAAGACGCAAAGGGTCTGATTTAGGCCGTCGAATTACTAAATCTACAGCCATGAGAAATAGAAGAGCTCAAAGAACAGACGAACAAATCCAACAGAATAATGAAGATATGCGTGTGAATATGGCGCAGTTGCGTAAATCACAATCACAAGAGGTACGAGTTGAACAAAATCAACGAAGCCGATTAGACCAAAGACAAGCGCGTCGATTCCTGTTTGACACACTCAGAGCAAATGACCAACAACGCCAACAAGTACATCGAACGTTTACATCCGATTCATTTCGTCGTCTAGCGTTCGAATACGAGTCCAATGTTAAATATTACGCTCATTCGAATGTGACAATTGGTGCTATGGACAAAGAATGTCCACATTGTAATGCGCTTAAATTTAAAAATGAGCCAGCCGGGATGTGTTGCGCGTCAGGAAAAGTGCAACTTCCGGAAATTGAAACACCACCTGAACCATTGAATGGTTTACTTATCGGTACGGATCCCGATTCTAACCTGTTCCTGAAGTCAATTCAAACATTCAATTCATGTTTCCAAATGACATCGTTCGGAGCAACAGAAATAGTTAAAAATAATGCAGCGAATGGTCAACAATTTAATTCAACATTCAAAATCAAAGGCCAAGTTTATCACAAAGTGGGCTCATTGCTGCCCATGCCAAACGAACTACACTCATGTCCATAAATTAAGGATAATGAAGTTCAGGCAAAGAAAGAGACAGAAGCAAAAAAAATTTGACTTATTTGTAAAGTCTATTTATTAAACAAAAGGTAAAGAGCAAAAAAGATGCTATATGTTTGACATAATTAATAAAAATTGTGATTTTTACTCCCTGGAGCAAATTTTAAAAAAGAACCTATTTACACAAAACAGTATAACATGGTTATTATGATGGTTAATACGGAGTATGTCTTCCGGACGATGCAATACAAACCTTACAACGTCTACGCATGCTGAGTATCAAATTATCAATCTGATCTTGGGAATATTACACCACTCATCAAGTAATGCCCTCCGAAGTTCCAGTAGACAGGTGGGAGACGATTGACGGGCTGCAATTAGTCAGCCAAGCATATCCCACACATGCTCTATTGGATTCAAGTCCGATGAGTATGCTGGCTAATCCATACGGGTGATATCCTCCGATTGAAGGCATTCGTTTATAATGTTTGCACGGTGAGGACGGGCGTTGTCATCCATAAACAGAAATTCAGCACCCATGGCGCCCCGAAGTAAACGTACATGTTGTTCCAGAATGACATCCCGATAGATGTGGCCTGTCATCGTTACATTCTGAACATGCAGGTCAGTTCTGGAACCAAGAATAATTCCTCCCCAAACGAGCCATCTTGCACCACCGTAACGATGTCGTTTAATGGTGTTCTCTTGGTGGTAACGGGTACCTGGCGCTCTCCATATGAAAGTCCGGCGAGAATCAGGCTGCAAACTAAACTTGACCTCGTCGGAAAACATCACACAAGACCACTGTTGCGGTGTCCACAATGCATGCTCTCTACTCCAGGTTAATCGCAGGCAACAGTGAGTTGCGGTAAGGGGAACACATCTGACAGGCCTACGAGCATATAGACCAATGTGCCCTAAGCGTCTGTACACGGTCTGCCTTGAAACTGTCGTACCGGTAGCTGAAGAGAGCTGACGGGATAGGTCTGATGCTGTGCTCCGTCTGTTTTTTTTTGGCAGTAACTGCAAAATACCTGTCTTTATTTGGCGTTGTAACTCGGGGGTGACCTGTGCTGTAACATCTACTCACATTACCATCATCTTGGAATCGTTGCCAAAGCCTGGATATGACACTCTGGGCGATCCCAAGTTCCTCGGATTCTTCCAGCTGAGTACGTCCACATTCCAGTCATCCGATAATTCTACCACGTAAAAAATCATCCAAATGCTTCCTCTGTGCCATAACTATGCGGTTATTGCACTGAAAGGCTTTTAAAGTGCTTGTGAACAATTTTACTTCTTTGCCACCATTCCTTATATACCCCTCTCTTACACTCTCGTCATTGTGACGTACTATCCACGCCATCTGGTGGTTTCCTGTAATTTGCATATTCTTCTTCAAAATGTGTGTGATAATTCTACAGGTGAAATTTTTATTTTAGAGTTCAATTTCTGTGTGATTCTGAATTATCCTTAATTTATGGACATGAGTGTACATAAATGTTTACAAATTTACTTTATGGATGGTGAGGACTCTGAAAGCGCACTCGCTAATCGCGTGGATGCACGTTGTAGCGACAATAACCTTAACTCACTTTTTGCCAGACGCATTGTTGGTGAACTGGACTCTTTATTGAATGAGCACTATGAATTGTTGAAATTATTCAAATCACAAGTGCGCGAATTACAAAGTGACAATCACGCTATTGTCATCAATTCTGATAAAACACCAGCTGGAGAGCACATTCGTCGATTCAATGCACCTGTTGTTGACGACGTTGCTGGAATCATGGTTGGCGACCGTACAGCTACGTGAATTCAAACGGATTCAATTTCCAATTAGATTGGTATTCGCAAGGACAATCACAATAAGTCTCAAGGCCAAACGATGTCTGTTTGTGGCTTAGATTTGGGCGCACTGTGTTTTTCACACGGACAATTATACGTGGCATGTTCTCGCGTGGGTAAGCCATCTAGTTTGTTTGTGTTGGTTAAAGATAGACTCACTAAAAATATGATACACTTCATTGCACTGTGATAGAGATGTAATTTGAAATTTATTAGTTAAAATGATAAAAGTATAAAAAATTCAAAAAGGAGTGTTTGGTATTTTGTTACTTTTATACCGTCATCATTCACAGCGCATCATTCCTCTTTCAGTCATATACCACATCCCCACACATTCCTCTTTCAGTCATATACCACGTCCCCACACATTCTCTTTCATCATATACCACATCCCCACACATTCCTCTTTCAGTCATATACCACATCCCCACACATTTACAAGGAGTTAGTTATTTTTTATTTGACTACAAAATATTCACTAGAAATAATTTATTTGGCAAAACAACGTTTGCTGGGTCAGCTAGTATATATATATATATATATATATATATATATATATATATATATATATATATATATATATATATATATATATATATATATATATATCAGCTGACCCAGCAAACGTTGTTTTGCCAAATAAATTATTTCTAGTGAATATTCTAGTGAATATTTCTAGTGAATATATATATATATATATATATATTTATATGTGAAATATAACGCGACTTAAGCGATAATCACTCAGTCCCACCTATCATGTCAGTTCGGGGTACTACTGTATACTCTTAGACAGAAATAGTACCCAAGAGTCAAAATAATTAAATAATTAAAACCGTTAACTTTCGTTCATTCGTGTATCTCATCGTGGCTAATGATACTCAAATGGAGACACGGATTTAATATCTGATTTCACTAGAGATTCATTGCTTGAAATTAATGAATTCTTTTGCGTATTCAATTGAAATGGGACTCAAAATCTTCATGTATTTTATGAGTTTGTATAATTATTGTTGTTTGAAAGAGGTTCAAATTTACAAGATATAATTCTTATGCTGCTCTGCAATGATGTTAATTTCTAGCCATTGATGTACAAAGTCAAAAAAATTAAATCTAAAATGTTTTATGAATGTTATAAAGAAGAATGAAATGATATTAAAGTTTTTTTTAAACAAAATATTAATGACTTTTATTTAACAGAAATAATTTTACACGCATTGAATTGGTTATGAGGCATTAGTATAATTGCAAAAACTCATACAACCTAAGGTAATTCTGATTTTTAAAGTTGGTGCATTGTGTCCTGTCCCAGAATTTTGAATAAAATTTAAATTAAAACGATCATCACGATGAGATAATGAAAAAGAGCTTTTTCATCAGTTCCAAAAGAGGATTTATTGACAAGAGATGTAGTTACCAAATTAGCCAAAAAATATTTAAACGAGGAATAGTAAATTTGAGGGAAGATTTTTCTGCTATCTGTTATTATTTGTTGAAAAATAAGGAGTCTTAACATAATTGGTCTTACTGTATGTGAACATCATTTTTGACCTTAAAAGTAGAAACTTAATTTGAGCACTAAGCGTGTTATCAAAAAGAAATGACAGGTCATAAATATCAATTGCTAGTTTGCATAATATACGTAACATATAAATAGTAGAGCAAAATAAGTATCATGAATGCATTCAAACAAATCTACTCTCTACTTTGGCTTTCGTGAAACTCTTTGAAAAGGCATTTTCCACTGAAAAAACAATATTAGAACTTATTCAATGCAATTTTGATTCCTTGTCCCTTGTGTAATTAAGCCCAGTATGTATCTATCTCTATAAAAAAAAGAATGTTTGTATATATGAAATCGCTTCACTCCAACACCTTTCAACCGATTACTACGAAAATTGGCATGTATATGTATTTTTTTTATGGAGAAGGTTTTTGTGTTATCCTCTTTGCTGCAGCTCCCCACCAGGTTGCGCTACAGCAAAGTAACTTTTGCACCATTCAATCAATCGCCAAGTTGCCAACGTGGTCGCCAAAATTATGCCAACTTGGCTCTATACCAACATTTCGCTATGTTTCTATTGAATCGTCATTATAATGTAAGGAACGGCGTTGCTTGCAAATATTGCAAAATTAACTTAAAATAAATACAACAGAAAGTAATATTAAAGTATTACACATCCAGATATATATTATTTAAACTATTTTAAGTGTTCATTACACAAAATTTGTAACAATGTGTTAATGTGTTATTTTTGCTGTGCAGAGATTAGCTTAGGAAGATGTTTTCAAAAATCGACTCACAAGAGTTACAAGGCGTTATAAATAAAAAAAAAAAACTTTTTTATCAGCTATTAGACCTTCAGACTTAAAATTTAATAAATATGTTTTTTTTTATTCAGCTGAGATATACAAAACTCTTTTTTGTATAAATTTGCAATTCACATACACTCAAGAGCCAAAACATTATGACCACCTGTCAATAACGAGTTGGTCCACATTTGGCGCGCAACACAGCTTCAACCCGCCTTGGCATGGATGCCACAAGTCCTTGGTAGATGGCCGGAGACAGATTGTACCAGATGTTTAAGCAACGGTCACGCAAATCCGAGATATTGCGAATTGGTTGTCTTTGAACTCTGAGCTGCCGTCCTATGACATCCCAAATGTGTTCTATCGGATTGATATCCGGTGCGTTAGGCGGCCAGGACATTAACTGGAATTCAGCATCATGTTAATGGAACAACTCCAACACAATTTTAGCCTTATGACACGGAGCGTTGTCCTGTTGGAACATTCCATTTCCAGCTGGAAAAACAGAGGCCTTGTAAGGGTGCAACTGGTCCGCAATGATGTTCAGATACCCTGTAGCATTCAAGCTCTGCTCTACCACAACCACGGGTCCCAGAGACGCCCAAGAGAACGTCCCACAAAGCATAATACCGCCACCACCGTCCTGAGAAGGACCTACTGTACATTGAGGGAGTAACTGTTCGCCTGGAAGACGGCGTATTCTGACACGGCCATCGGCGTGATGAATGACCAAACCGCGATTCATCTGACCAGGCAACTCTCTCCCATGGACCACTCGCGATGTTCCCGGGCCCAGCGCAGGTGCAGTTGGCGATGACGCTTGATCAGCAAAGGCACACGAGTGGGACGTTTGCTGCGTAGCCCCATATCCAATAGTGTCCGCTGAACAGAGTGCTCCGATACTATTCTACTTGGCCCTGCATTCTATTAGGCTGTCAGCTGAGCCACTGTCTGGCTCCTGTTTTGCTTCACCATGCGAGACAGTCTCCGACGACCTTTTCTTTGATAGCGTGTGGACGTCCAACACCATGTCGTCTACTGCTGGTTTCACCGTCATTCATCCACTTTGCATAAGTACAAACAACTGTAGATCGCGAACAACCCACGAGTCGTGCAGTTTCGGAAATACTTGTTCCGAGCCTTCGAGCCATTACAATCTGCCCTCTATCAAAGTCGCTTAGATCCGCAGCCTTTAAAATCACACACAGAAGTAAGTGAAAGAATGATTCTTCAGACTCTCAGCAGCAATTAAATACCACTTCCACCTGATCACGTGCCTTCCACGTCATTTAGGTGAGTTCATTGCAAAATGTAGGGGTGGTCATAAAGTTTTGGCTCTTGAGTGTAAAATTAACTCATTAAAAACTTCTTTATCCTTCAATCTGTATTGTTTAATTTTTCAATTCACCCGTGTGAAGAACGGTAGCTATATACCAGCTAGTATATATAAATACATATGTACAATTTGAAAGTGAAAAATAAAATGTAAATAGGATTACACCTTCTATGATTTAGAAAAGCTCCTTTACAAACCAAGAATAAAAATAAAATCAATAAATTAGCCAAATAAAGTAATTGAAACAGAAATATCTCTTTACTTATTTAATAAGCAAAAGAAAAAAAAAACTCTTTTATATTTTCGAAAGAACATGAACATGATGCATGTTAAAACCATTAAAAAAAAGTTTTTGCGAAGTGGTGAAACTGAAAATTCCGAAGTGTTTGAATTAGGGTGCGAATTTTAAATGTAATAAGATATGTATAATGTTTATTTAAACTATGTAATATTAAAAGAAACGCACTGTATCTCTTTTTAAATCTGATCTCACGGCTCTAAGAAGTTTCAATCCTCTTTTCTCAGATTCCGGATCAACCTTCCTTCCTCCAAGAGTAAAAGAAAGATTTCTTGGGTTCTACAAAAAGGAATAAATTTCTCAAGAAACTTCTAAAAATTCAGTCAACGTTCATAAAAAGAATTTTTGGCTTTGTTTGAAACTCGGATTTTAAGATGGAATAAAACGGAAGAGTATAAAAGAAGCTTAAAAAGAATTTACTGTAGAGAAGTTTAAAACTGTTTAAAGTAGGCTGAATAAATGCAGCATTGGAAAAAATAAATATAGCGATGTGAAAGCAATTCATTTAAATGTATATAAAACAAAACGTCAGAAAAATGTCTGTGCTCCAAATATAAATACAAAAATTTAGCATTATGTAAAAGCTATTAAAGGGGAAAGTATTTGTATTTAATACATAAAATGATAACATTGAAGGTATTTAGAAGATTTAAAAAAAATCCATCCTATTTAATTTTTTAAAATTTTTTAAATGGATAAGCCACGACAAATGAATTTTTTTAAGACTTCATAACGTTGTAATATTCGCACGCAGGATCTCAGGGGTGTTAATTTTGTCTCGAGAGGTGAAAATGTATAAAAATTTCAAACAGGTATACTTCTTTTAAATTTCATTTAAATAATTCGAATCTTTTACATGTTATTTACAAAGGATTCTTGTTTCAAAAAGTACAAAATGTTTGAAATATAATCATAATTTTAAAAGTTATAAGCATATGCAAATAAGAAATAATTTTGTAATAAATATTAAGTAATTTTTGCGTCGCTCACGCTATTTTCTAAAATGGTAGCCTTTGATGCATAAAACTTTATAGAATTATAAAATGTATCATGCTCTTTAAGCCCTGTAAATTAAGAATAATATATCTTTTATATTTTAAAATATTTCAAAAATATTGCAATTTTCAAAAAAAAAAATATATATATATAATTTTTTATTTTTTAAAAAATATAATTTATTATTCTATTTATTTAAATTTACTACGGTGTGTAATAAGGATACATTTAAGTTTATAAATCAACTTATTGCTAGAAATTAAAGCTAATACTTTAGAAAATAGCAAGCACGCCGTAAAACTTAATTTATATTTCTTATAAAAATATTTCTTATTTTCATATGCTTATAACTTTTAAAATTATGATTATATTTTAA
This sequence comes from Trichonephila clavata, assembly GCA_019973975.1. NCBI lineage: Eukaryota > Metazoa > Arthropoda > Arachnida > Araneae > Nephilidae > Trichonephila > Trichonephila clavata. Next base: position 120,898 of record BMAO01015742.1, read on the forward strand.
ACATTTTACACTTTTCTGAAGCCCCATTTCTTTATACATAATGTGTAAAAGATTCGAATTATTTAATTTTAATTTCAAAGAGTTATGTGTATTTGAATATTGTTTATATTTTCAGCCCTCCAGTAAAAGTTAACACCCCAGCGACCTCTTAGCCAAACGTTCTAATAAGTTGTTCTAGAATTGAAAGACGTAATATGTATAACGTGTTGTTGTTGCTAATGCCACCTGATCGGCAGTGGCAGATCGAGGTCCATGAAACTCATCATGGAAAAAGGCTAGAGTGTACGCCTGTTCTTAGCCATAGCTTTGAGCTCCATGCAGGTGACAGAACGATTTTGCTCGTTTTCACCCCAATTTTGAAGGAGAATATCTTAGAAATGGTCAGAGGCCTCCCTCCTCTCTTCCTTCTCCACCAACCTCACGAGAGGACTTGCGACTCGACGGCTAAGAGTATCCCCAAGCCACGAATGCACAATATCAGAGGTGAGGGTCCCATTAGGGCCCACATGTAAATTAGGTAGTAATATAGGATGCCGCATTGGTTGATGTACCAATAAATGCGTTTTTTATGAAATTATTATAGTTTGTGTAAAGCTTTAACAATTTCATGCATTATATTAAAATATTACGAAATTTAAAAAAATAAATAAATCCGTATTTATTTATTATTTAACATAAATAGTTACAATATAAGATATTTTTGTATTCACAAGAACTTGGTGTAACGTTAATCATTAGTTATTATTTCTTTTGTAAAACTACTAGCTGGTGAGTGAGGGAATATTAACGTTGCACTGTTCAGCTACACGAGGGCTTTTGGCGACGGACCTCGTAATTTTGAACCATGGTCAAGTGACGAGGACGACAACTGAGCTTACACCCCCTCTCCTAACTACCACACCACACCAACGGGAGGACGTTTGAGCTCTGGACAGATTTAACGTGCATCACGCCCCTACACGGCGGGTCTTCAGTGGTACTGGGCTCGAACTCATGACACGTCAGCCATGATCCGATACCTTGACCACTTGGCTACCGCGGCCAAATTACTAGCAGGTATACCCGTTCTTCGCATGGGTGAATTGAAAAACTAACCAATACAGATTGTGTGAAGGATAAGGAAGTTTTTAATGAGTTAAACTTACGTGAATTGCAAATTAAACAACAACAACAAAAAGCTTTTTGCATATCTCAGCAGATAAAAAACAACAACCCATATTTGTTAAACCTTTAAGTTTGTAGATTTAATAGCTGATAAAAAGAATTTTTTAAACTTATAACACCCCGTAACTCTTTTGCGGCTCGACCTAAGCTGATCTCTGCTCAGCAAAAGTAACACATTGTTACAAATTTTGTGTAATGCACGCTTAAAATAGTGAAAATAATTTATAACTAGATGTGTAATACGTAAATATTACTTTCTGCTGTATTTATTTTATGTTAAAATTGCAATATTTGCAAGCAACGCCATTCCTTACATTATAATGGTGATTCAATGGAAACATAGCGAAATGTTGGTAGAGAGCCAAGTTGACATCATTTTTGGCGACCACGTTGTTAACTTGGCGATTGATTGAATGATGCAGAAGTTACTTTGCTGTAGCGCCCTCTAGTGGGGAGCTGCAATAAAGAGGATAGCACAAAAACCATCTCCATAAAAAATACATGCACATGCCAATTCTTATAGTGATCATTTGAACGGTGTTGGAGTGAAGGAAGGTCATATATACAGGCATCTATTCTTATATATATATATAAATTAAATGCATGGATACCGCTGAAATTTTTTATATCAATGTTGGTATTTTCATTTATGTAAGCATACACACGCGCACGCACGCACACACACACACACACACACACACACACACACACACACACACACACACACACACACACACACACACACACACACACACACACACACACACACACACACACACACACACACACACATGCATATATATATATATATATAGCAGGCTCCAAGTCTGCATGGAAGAATACCAACCATCATTAAATAATTCAAACTTTATTGGAGCATGATGCAAATTTTCCTATATGGCCACCCATTGGCTCATAACTCATTCGAACAAAGAACATTGATACAACGAGATAAGAATATAGTAAGACAACAATAGTAGTAAGAAAATAGTTTTTGTGCATAAATCATATAACGTGTTTGGTAGTATAACGAGTTGAACTAACTGGCCTTCTAACATTTGAAATATAGAATTGGCTCTTCTCACATGTAGTAATTGAAACATACATACATTAATGGCATTCCTTATTTAATTATATTGATTTGAAAACTGTTATAATCTATATAATTAAATATTAATAAATACAAGTGCTTACTTTTATGAAGGCCGCACAAGAAACTCACGGAGGCCGCATGTTCCCCACCTCTACACTATACATTTACAAACCCTAATGCCTTCTCCAAAATTCGAACCTAGGCCCTACGGCACAGCAGTCAGTTCGCTAAACACTGTACAGGATGGGTGACATATATGTTGTATGTTTGTATAATGAAACAAATACAGTCGAACCTTCATGTTACGAACCTCTGTATTGCTAATTTTTCTATATAGCGAACTTTTTCCTGGAACCAGAAACATTTCACAATTTTCTTCGTAAAATAACCTCCCAAAAGCGAAGTGCGTTTTCTATATAACGAACTTTTTCTCTTGTGATTCAATTTTTTTCTTCCTATTTTTCAGTATTTATGGACATTTCAAGTTGTCCTCTCTTTAAACGCATTTTGTGGTGGTCATAAACCTTGAACTGGTTCTATTAGGAGCCTAACTCATCCAGTGTAATAGAATTCTGGGTGTTTCATTCAAGAAGTGCAAACTTTAACCCCCATTGTCCAGTTCACAGGAAACATCTTCTATATCCCCTTTTACCCTTAGTAGAGTTGTCTCGTGTCCCTGTGTCTTTCAACTAGTCTCCGTTCATCAGTCGTACTAGTAACTTCGTTTCTTGCAGCTCTAAAATGGATGTAACGTAAGTGCTTGTGCATCAAAGGAAAAAAAAATTCAATTCTTCTGGAAGTGGATAAAAGCGTCATGAAACTTTCCTTGCAGATTTTTGATTGCAAATTTTTTTTTTTGATACGTAAGAAATGTACAAAAACTACAAATTTACAAAAAGGTGTGAGAATAATTACTTTTTTTTAAATGTATAATATTTATGAATTTAAAATTTGTTTTATGTGGTTTATAAAGAAAATTGAAAGATCAACCTCTGTATAATGAATCTTCTATATAACGAACTATTTTTCGGGATTTAACGACTTCGTTAATTAGAGGTCCGACAGTATTTTAATCCAGTTTAATAGACAGGATATAAAAATTTGTGTAAAAATCTTTTGATTTAGTTTCGGGATTGAGACAAGAAATTCTGTTGTAAAAAAATAGAAAAATTCAAATTAAAGAATATTTTGAAGAATAGAGCCTGACGTAGAATGAAAATTTCCGAATAATCTGAATATTTAACTTTATTATGATTGCAAACGTAATATGCATTTTTTACAAAATTAAATTTAAATTAGAGTTTTAACTTTTAAAGCTATTTATTTTTTGATAACTTCTCTAAAACATTTAAATTGTAAAGAACAAAGAAAATGAACTGCATAAAAAATCCTTCTATCCGTATGAAAACGTTCCATATAACTGAAGAAATAACATACAGACCAGAGGTAGGGAACGAGTATTTTTAAAGTAACCTAAATTATGTTTGTTTATATGAAGCAAATTACGAATCTAAATTTTTATTTTTCAAATAAAAAAAGGGTTTAATTTTTTAATATGAATATTTATTTTTAATTTTATTATAAAATTATATGTGATAGATATTTTTGTATCCTTATGTTTTCAACTACAATGTTCTGTTTTAAATCTACTTGCATATTTCAAAAATAATCAACTTTAAGCAATTACAAAGTCTACTTTAAAACTAACATAAAAAGCTTCTCCTGGCGTAGACAACGCACTTATTTCTTATCACCTTCAGTATCAATAATATTGACTCTTGGATAGTCAAAATGAACGAATTTCCAGTCACGTCTGCAGAACATTTCGCTTCAGATTTGAAGACTGAAATGATTTCTAAAAAATGCCAGTATTTCATGAAATATTCTAGACATATGGAAGGGTTTCTGAGTTTTGTCAAAGACAAATATAGCTCTTTGACTTTCATTTTTTCAGTTTCGCCTAGAACTCTTTTGAAATTTTTTTCTTTCTTATGCATTTAAAAAATAGCTCGAAGATATTGAACCATTGACAGAAATATCGCATTCTTGGTGGGATCATGGAGAAGAAGACCTACTTAGAACTCTACAAAATTTACAAATAACCTGATATTGTAAAATTTGTCAAATTACAGAGACTTAAATGGGCTGGTCATCTGGCTAGAATGAATGACGGTCATTGCTGCAAGAAAATCTTTCTGGCAAAGCCCATGGGAAATAGACCTCGGGGCAGACACCCGTTAAGGTGGATTGACTGAGTCGAAAAAGACCTAAATATTTTAAAAGTCAGAAACTGGAAAAAAGTAGCCAAAAGTAGAGATGCCTGGAGAAAATTTCTGGAGAAGGTCAGGGCCCACCTAGGGCTGTCGAGCCATTGAAGAAGAAGACAGGAATATCAACTAATCATTAAATCTGAAACTTTTCCGATATTACACACACAATTTTATTATTATTTTTCCGATATTACAAACACACATATATAAATTGAGAAAGAGAGCATTTTAAAATAGATTTAACTTCCTTTTATTTTCTCTAGCCGAAAGGTTTAATAAAATATTTAGTAATTTTACGTGTGTAAATATCTGTTGACATTTAAAAAAATATCTTGATCAATTTAACTCTGCTTTTTAGTCTCATACTAACCAACATTTCCCTCAATACGCTACAGTGCATTCTGTTTTTTCTAATGTTCATCTAATAAGGCTCCCGTACTGACTTAAATCTTGTTTATTCTCATTTTTGTCCTCGTTACCTTACTGTGTGTAAAATTATGGTCACCAATAACTTTCGTGTTGCTTTACAATGCGATGTTGATATTCATGCCAAACCAAACCAAATTGAAATGAACCGGAGTTCATATTAGTGTGGTGAGGGGATAAATAAAGATACATTGTAAAATTCAACAACTTTATTCAATCTTATAATTTAGTATATAATAACTGAATGGAAATAACCTACGAGAGTGGAATAAACTCTGAATCTTAACCAATAATAATAATGATTCATTTAGGTTGTATATATGAATTAAGCTTTGGAATTATAGACAAGAAAACGTCTTAAGACATTTTGAGGCCTTGGACCCCTATACAAATGTAGGACTCACCTATGACCCTTAAAAGTAGACAATACATAACATACGTTGTCAAATACCGTACAAATAATAACCCGATAATAAACAGATAAATGTGCATGACTTACGATCACACAAACTGGCTTGACCGACTAGCGCCTTTTGACTGAATGAGGAATGATAGTGGGCCTCGGCCTGTACGTGGACGAGGTCTTCACATGTAGCCAGTTGACATATCATCCAAAATTCCCAGTTTTTCGGAGAATACTACAAGAAATAACATTTGACAGTTGAAATTATTTGAATTATGGTCTAATAAAAGCTGAGTCGAGAACGAGATGAGGCTTAAAAAGCAATCGAGACCCTGAGCCCAGGCCCAGTTGGCCCATGCCTTAAGACGTCCCTGCAGCTAAGCAGTTTCCAAATCTAACATAAGTTCATGTAGCTCCCCGAGTTTTAATCTAACTCGCTAATTCCACAATAACATGCAATCAAAGTCAATCTTTACATTTACAACCGCAAAACCTGTCCTTACAATTATATAATCTCAATATCCTCTCACTCAAGATCTCTTTAAATAAGAAACTTAATCTGCATATATCACTGTTCCTTCGCAAGGTGAGTTTCTCAAACCAATGAAAGAATTCATAAAATAGATTTCCATAGAGGTTAATTGAAAACGCGTTGAGAACCATCACAAAATCAAATCAGTCTCTTAGGTGAATATGATTGAAATTAAATGTACTTTGTGACAAATCTAAACGCGACCTTATCATTAATCCTCTTGGGGAAACTTTGGGGCTACCTTCGTGTTAATTCACAGCCATCTCTCAAGAAGTAAACCTTGATATATAAATTAGTTTGACAACATTAAGTCAAGGTTTTGTAAATGTAGAGATAGAAGGATATTGTGATTCGTAAGTGAGATTTATTTTATTATCATAACGTGGGTTAAGGAAGGAGTTTTGTTACTATAGTAAATTAGTGGATTAAGGTTTAAGAATCTAAGATAGATTGAATTAGATTAAATTAAACAAATCACTTGCGCTTGTTTACTTAGAGTTGTTCACTTAGAATAGATTGCTCTCTTTATATATCACTCCTAGGGTCTCTTCTTGTAGTTTCACTTGTGGTTGATTAGGGTGTTTGAATAGTTATAAAATAATAATTATTATGGAAGTTTCTGGTGATGCTTTGTTTCCCCCTGCAACCTTAGGTAGGGAAGACGGTGAAGGAGTGACTTCAAGTAGGTCGCACTCACAACTTAAATTTAGAAGAAAGAAGTCTGTAATCAGTGTTTTTAAGTATCATAGATTAATTCATTTTGAAGTGATGAGATTTTATTTTTGCTATTTTTATTATTGCGATCGGTATAAACTTTCTTGCATTTAAATGTTTTTAAGCTTTACAAAGAGAAAGTAGAATACGATTCTTAAAAGTCTCAGATGGAAAATCGCTTTACATCAGAGAAAAAGTTCAAGCATAATACTTCCGTTCTTAGAATTTCACTTTAGAAGATGCTAACAAATTCAGACAACAATTCAGTTCTCTTGACTAAAATGCTACATTTCTTAGGAATAAATTTTTGGAAATTTGAATAAATATCTATTTTTATTTTATCCGGAATAAGAGTTTACTCTTTGCGCTACTGAAGTCCATAAACTCCAGATAGCAGTGTAGAATTGCTTTAACATTTTATTCAAAGCAGAAAGGGAACTTATTCAGAATGTGTTTTGCATTCTTAGCTTCTGCCAGTAAATATTTGTTCGAAATATTTTTTTCCCTTTTGTTTGCTGAGTAATATTTTGACTAACAATAATAGACATAAAGTTTTTACAGTTGAGTGATTTCTAGAAATTCAAGTAAATATTTTTGTATTGCTTCGTGATATTTATATTTTAGATCTTTTGTTTTAGTAGTATAAAGTAAATGTTTAAAAAATGTTTTCGGAATATAAAATTTTTCAGCAATAAATATGCGTAGTATATTATATTTCCCCCAAATAATTCAATTTTGTGTAGCAAAAATATTTTGCAATAATAACCATTATATAACAGATTCTTGACTCCATAAGAATTCAATAGTAGTATTATCTTATTTGATATTGTATGAACTTTCATTTTATCTACTTTAAAATTATAGCATTGTAACGTATAAAATTTTGTATCAACGTAAACAAAAAGGGAAAAATATCTACTGTGTATTTATTGATATTATAAAATAATACAGATATTTTTGAAATATTATTTTAGTATTTATACAATTACAATTATATAGACGGCAATTCGTTTGTAATTCAATCTAGTCTCCACGCACGCGCAGTGTGTACAGCAATTTTTTTCTTTTCATTTTCTTCTTTTGAGTAATAACTGTTCAGAGACAGTTCGTCCTCTACTCTTTTTCTGGGGAAAAAAGGGGAAATGAACTATCTGTGTCATGTGTCTGACTATGGAAAGATGTGGAAGAAATTTCGAAAAAGGGAATTGTAATGGCATTAATTTAGAAATCACACACACACCAGGAAGTTTTGACCCCGATAAGGGAAAGGGATTTCAATGGCGATATGTTATGCATTCGAATATGTCTGTGCAAGGTCTGGTTAAATGTAGGGGAAAGAAACCTGTCTGGTAATAAAAATAAGTGAAAAAATTCGAAACAGGTTAGTTTTAATGACTTTATTATAGCAATCACTCACATCCTAGGCTTACACATCCACATAGAAATTCTGGCGTCATGAGGGCAAGAGGAAATTCCCATAGAAATTAAGTTATACACTCGGTAAAAGCTCGTGCAACGCCGGGCTAAGTGGAGGGGAACGAAACAAAGAAGTCAAAGTAATTTCGAAAAGGAATATTGGACATGCTGATTTTGTGAAGGGAAGGGAAAATTTATAAAAGTTAAAGAAATCCCGTGCAACGTCGGTCCATGCAGCTAGTTATACTTTTTCAAAAAAAGAATATTGTGTTGTAAACGTGCAAAAAATTTACAATATAGATTGTAAAGATGTTCTAACAGACGCACTTATTAAATGTGGTTACCAATTTTCGAGCTAATAAGTAACAATGAAGATAAAGTATAAAGAAAGCATTGATCGTAGCCAAATAACACTACACGACCGAAAGAACAAGAAAAATTATACATATGAAAATCCATCTTTGAAAATAACCAAAGGGAATATTATTGAGACAAACTAACTTCGAATGCTTCATTATATTTTATTAAAATCACAGAATACGATGATTTCTGTATGTTAGGATCAAACAAACAATTAAAAAAAAAGAATTTAGAAACCACTATTTACTTCCGCTGCCAATAAATATCTGAATATTTACCTGTAAGTTTCAGTGTCAATAGAAACTGCTAATAACAACCTCAGTCCTCAAATTCAACATTTAATGACCAAAGAGATTTAACTAATGGGATATTTAGTACCGAAAGACATGAATTACTTCTTTCAAATAAAATCAGTCAACTGAAATAATACACACATCAATAGTTCTACATTTTGATAATTTTTTCCTTGAAAAGAGAATCGATAACTGTTTAAATGTCATATACGCTACGTCGTGTATATTAAAAAGTAACAAAAGCCTTTGATCACTGTTTTCATTTGGTTACTGAGCAAATTTTAATTATTTAATGTCTGATATTCAAAATTCTCTATTTATTTTATTAGCCTGAAGTACAGCAACTAAAGCAAATAATCCATTAATTTTACAGAACTAAAATATGCAATTGGATAGGAAGATAAATATCCTTCCTTTGTAGTTATTAATGCAAATTTTAATCGAAGAACACTATAGGATTTGAAACGTACTTCTAGTATTTACTCCTTTATAAATAAATAACAATGGTAATTTAAAATTTCATGACCATACTGCATGATTTTAATTTATTGAAGTTAGGGAAGTAAAGTATATAATATAAATATTTAGGAGATAAATACAGGACATTTATTTCCCGTGGTTAATTATATGCATATATGTGAGACGAGGCTTCATAACTTTCTCAGGTTAAAACTTACCTATATTTAATTAGTTAAGGAGAGAAGAATAAAGGAGAGAAGAATATATTAAGGAGAGAAGAATAAAGAAGAGGGCGGTTGGCCCTAATATTATATAACTAAAATATTGAGAATGTCTAGCGGGCTACTCCATTTTGCCGCTTGATCTCCCAACATGTCTGCCGGAATCACGGTTACAGTTAATGTGGCGGTTATAGTTAGGAGTCACTGCTGCTCCAACTAGCGTAGACGAAAGCTGCATATATTTCTTTGTCCTCTGTAATGTTTTGCCTCTTTCTAGATTATTGTTTTGATTTAAGGTAAGCGGCTGTGGTAGCCTTGTGGTTATGGTCACGAACTCGTGGCTGGAGTATCATGAGTTCGAGCCTATAGCCACTGAAGACTCGCCGTGTAGAGGCTGTTGCACGTTAAATCTATCGAGTTTCAAAGTCTCTCCGGTGGCGTGATGAGGAGTTTTGGAGAAAGATGAGCCACAGCTTGAATATCGTCTTCTTCATTTGACTATGATTCAAAATTACCAAGTTTATCGCCAATAACCATCGCATTGCTTTATAGTGCGACGTTAATAAAATCTCACTGGATTTAAGTTAAATTCTTAGTAATTTAATGTTATATAGTTACATATATGGTTATATTTTCATGGTGAATAATTCTTTATACTCAAGTTATTTGGAATGAGTGAGTATTTGTTAATATCGCTCTTAAAGTCGTACTAAGGCTATTGGCGACAGACTTTTTTAATTTTGAACGTTGGTGTTAAGTGAAGAAAATGACACCTAAACCAACCCTTTCATGGGTTTTTTCTGGATAAATTCTATATATAATTAAAGTACCATATTTACTCGAATCTAAGTTGCACCCCAAATTTTCTACACGTTTTTGAGAAAAAGATAAAGAAAATTTGTACAATGTTCATCAATACCAAATACTTAAGAAATTAAAATTTTTTTTTTAAAATTAGGAGCAATAAGTTAATAATTTATTTATTTTTCCAGTATTAAAACTTTTCAAATAAACACATGAACCTATAATTACTCAAAGAGTCAGTATCATGTTTCAAAAATGATTCGTCATTCCCTATGTCACTGATGATTTCCAAAATGGTGCTGGCGTTGCCATTTTCTGATTAGTGATAATAGACAACAGTGGAGTAGCGACCATTTTATGATTGGTTAGCTAATTTTTAGCTATCTTTCATATCTTGCAAAAGAAAAATATTCAAAGAAAATAGATTGTTTCAAGAAGATTGGGAAGGGTTGTCTATTTTGTAGTGGAAAAACAAGCATGGTTTAGTAATTGTTTGATTTGTCACGAAATATTTAAAAAATACCAATAAACAGGAACCATTCAATGACACTTTTCCTCTCGAAGATTTCTTTCAAGAGGCTATATAAATAGGCTTTCTTGAATAATCTTTACAACAGCAAAAAAGTGTTTTGTCAGCGTTGATGTCACTGCGGTAACAAAGGCACCCTATAAAATTTGTTATATTATTGTTAATCATATGAAACCGTTTACTGATGCAGAAATTGTGAAATAGCGGTTCTTAAATGTTTCCAATTTAGAAAATTTTAGTGACAAAAATAAAAAAAATATAATCATTATATATATATAGTATAATAAAATAAAAAATAACAAGACAACAAAGCTAAAAGATGGAAACCAGATTCTTAGGAACAAAAATATAAAATAAATGGGGGGAATAAATATTGTAGTAGATTTAAATAAACGTATGTATAACAGGAAACAGAGTTAGAACTTTAAAATGGAAGAAACCAAAAGAGTCTATGGACTAAAATGGGACCTATTATGATTTTTAAAGCTGTTGCTGAATTAGGACCAGCAAAATTAGGGTTAAGTATACTTTACAGATCCACCTTCCCCTTACAGCAGAAATTTTTGACATAATAGAAAAACAGAGCCATGTTGAGAAGTTAGGCCTAAAACTAATACACGTGTATCTTGCATCAAACAGTAAAATAAAATTTAAATATGAAAGGAAAGGTTTCTTACAAAGAGATGAATATAAAGAATAATTTTGTTAAGGAAAACTGAGCAAAAACTTTCATGTAAGAATGCTAACCATAAGAGAAATAAATGACAGTATATCTAAGTAAAGCACGCGACGTTAATATATATTTATATATATACATTATATATATAAAAAAGCAAAATAGGAGCTTTAATATTTTGATCAATTTCCATATTTTAAATTTTCTTTTGTTATCTTGGTCTTAAAGCATTTATCCCCCCTCTCCATTAATTCTCTTGTAGTGGCCCGCATGAAATAGCCATCATATGTATGCAGCCCGGCGGAAAAAAAGGTTGAGTACCCCTACTCTAGTGTGCACATGTAGTTTAGAAATCTTAGGATAAAAAAACTGGAAAAAAACAAGCAAACTAAAAAAAATGCATTTTTAATTCTAATTTTTTCAAAGAAATATCCATACAGATAATAATTAATACTTACTAATCCAGAATAATAACTCCCCCTAAAATTAAATTCATTTCAATTTTAGTGATCCAGACAAACACAATTACCAGTGACGATTTTTAAAAAATGAACATTTTTATTAATACCTTTACCCTGATACTAATTAATTAGCAAATAATCTGTGTAGCATGAAAGTTCTAAATTTATTACTTTCGTAATATATTCTGCTCTTGACACTTCAAAGCACATATTCCATATTAAGTTACTTGTAATTAATTAAAACTGCCCCCACAATTTCGCAACTTTCTGGCGTATGCACCTGATTAAATTTATTTGGAAGAAGCGATAACAAATGTTAATTTCTTTTTAGAACGTAACTTAAAATAAATGATGTTAACTTAATGAAATTGTTTTTATAAACATAATTTTGATAAAATGAAGCTTGTCGTAATTATTAAAATGTACGGCACTTTTATTTAAAGTGTTCGAACACGTCGAGAGTTAGTTTTTTTAAAAAAAAATATTAATTAAATTAATTTTTATAATATTTTTTTTCAGTTTAACTGAAATCAAAATTTACTTTTATCGCTTACATAATTTGATATGATTTTACTAAAAAGAGAAGCGCACTAAGTATGTTCATGTTTTTTTTAATACATCAAAAATGTGACACGAAATTCAATTTACTATTTAGGACTATTTTTACTAGCAGAATCAAAAACTATATTTCTTTTATTAATTAGCTTTTAATGATTAAAAAATTTGCAAAAACATTATGCAGGTTCTAAGGCCTAATTCGTGATTTTTATGGTCTGTATCATGCTCTTAAATATGATAGCAGGATAGCCTTTTCGAATTTGTAATGAAGGATCGATAGTTGTTTCAAGACGATTCTAAGGGCCTCCAAATCTCCATCAAATGCATTTCTATTTTTGCCAGCTGAAGCATAGAACGTTTGATAACCTGGAAGCATAGAATGGCAACGTTTAATAATCTGTAAATGCACACATTTTTCTTACTTTAGAAATAAATTAATAACTGGTGTCGTAAGTCTCTCAGAGGGCGCATTATTTCAACGAGATTGAATCAAATTTCTCAATTTAATTGTTTGTGAACAAAAATGTGTTTATAATTAGTTTTTTCTAAAAGGTGAATAAAAAACCTATGCTAGATATTTTTTAAAAATCACATGTATATGGGATTTTCCACATAGACCGCACACTAGAGGGCGCTAGCGACGCGAACCACCAGCGAACTAACCAGAGGAGAGAGGGATTAGCGAGCGACGGACACTCGGCGAGCAGGTCAGAGATGAAACGTTGCTGAAAAAGAGAAGCAACCGGTAACTTGCCGCGAAGGGACCAGGTGTCCAATACTAGAAGGAGAGTGACGTGTAGGTCACACACCCACCACCTGAAATCCACAAGCCATCGTGAACTGTATAAGAACAGTGTTACCATAGTGAACTGTTGTGTAAGAACTATACAAGGAATTCATGAACTGAATGCTGTCGTGGTGAAAGAAGTGTTTATCTAAACATTATTAATCATATATCTGTGTATTCGTGTAGTAGTGTGTAGTCCTGTAACCAATGTCCACCATTAAACGTTAGTTTTAGTCAAAACCAGTGTAATCATTATAATACCCCTAGAACTCCGTGCCACAACCCCACATGTATGTTTCCATATATACAAAATTCCCGAGTCCAGATTTGCAGGGAGCTTCTGTGCAGAATTCCAACAAAGGTCTTCCAGTGGGTGCCTTCCCATTATGACCTTTTGGGGAAATGAAATGGTGGACCTTTTAGCAAAAAGAGGTTCGGATATTCTCCAAAGATCTACTAGTGACATACCTCTTCACTCAGCAAAATTTGAAAATGATAGGATTTGTAAAAAATGCTTTCGAGATGATGCTACCAGTGCTGCCATAAATAAATCATGGAGGGTGCTATTAAAACCTAATTGTCTCTCAATCTCTCTTGGTGCTGCTGCTGTGGCTGAGTTTAGATTATTGACTGGACACGACTGCCTTTGTGCTAATTTGTTTCGTTTTAACCTGACTGACTCCCCTTTTTGTGTTTTGTATGCTTCTATACAAGTCATGGACCCTGCTCATCTAGACGTGTGCTCTGCACTTAAGAGTTTGGACTGTATTATGAAGAAATATTGGAGAGCTCGTTGCCTAATGACCTGATGGTCAATGGCCAGGCATTTGATAAATAATAAAATAAATGTTTCCATACATACATTTGTTATAATTTTTTCCAAATCATATTTTTTGGTCTGCCCTTTATTTTTACGTTTGAATTATTTAATATCTTGATAATGCACGATTAATATCTAGATGAAAACTAGAAATGTTTCCTGAAATGAGTTTTTATAAAACTCATTTGGTATTTTTATAATACGGGGAGACATTAAGAGAATTATAAGTTCAAGATTTATTTCTTTCCCACTTGAGATAACATCAGAAAATTAGTTTCCCATTCTTTGAGTTTTGTTATGGAATTAGGCTTTTTAAAAACTTTTTTATTTTTAGCATTTTTCAGAAAGCAGAAAAATTTTTCCCCCTCCAAATAATGTAATTTTCTTCCCTTTATTTTCTAAAACGCGAACCATTAAAAATTTATCCTATCATTTTATCCGATTTTCTTTTATTTATTACAGCTTACGAAAAGAAAAGAAGAAATCTTACGTCAGAGATTAATTGACCTTATAGTGGAACTTGATCGCGATAATTTCTTAAATGGCCGGGCAGATTTAATTTGTCTTGTTTCCAGAGTTTTTGATTGGGTCTAAAGAATCTAATTTTCACGTAAGTAACAAAAAATGAACATCTAAAGATATTTCAGTTTTAAAAAAAGCACACCAACACAAAGTTCTTTTTTTTTTAAACAAAATTCTTTTTATTTAAATTTCTGAATGAATGCTGAAAGCTTGGATCTAAGAAAAAGTTCACCTAAGAAGTAATGCTACACTGTAAGTTTTTTTTTTACTTCAAATTGATGGAATAATTAATGCCTTAAAGATAGATTCGAATTTTATCATTTAATATTAAAGGATGGATTTCGAAGACTTAAAAAAAAGCAAATATGATAACCAGTATTATAAGTTGTTCCCAAATCTAAATATTTTAAGAAAAAGAATTTGGAGAAGTAGAAAAGATAAAAATATATTTAAAGATAAAAAGAAAGGAAAAAAAATCATTTAAAGGATTTCAAAATCAGTGTTTTTTACTCTACATGTAACACAGTTTTCCTTTTTTATTTCTCTTCTTTTACTAAAATGTGAGCTGTTAAGTGAAAATAATTCATCCTGACAATTCACTATTTGTTTTTTGTCTAAGTATAGAGCAATTTAAAACGAATTACGTCAGAGATTAATTGACCTCGCACAATGAAACTTGATTCCGACAATTCCCCAAGCGCGCTAAAGAAATTAATTTTGTCCCTTGTTCCAGAGTTCTTAATTGCGTCTACAGACTAGTTTGGTTCCCAGGAGAATCATAAAAAGCACTTAAAAAGTTCTGCTTAACAAATAAAGTTTTTTCTAGATTTAATCTTTAAAAAAATTCTGAATGAAGTTCGTTAGCTTAAAACGAAGAAAAGAGTATTATGTAAGGTATCAATACTAAAATGATTGTGTTTCATTATTTAGAATTTCTATCACAAAAGATAAAAGAACAAATATGTAAAATTATAATAGATAAACTTTAAAAATTGAAAATAAAACTGAACAAAATTTCATTGACATTTGCTTTATTTTTCAACTGTCTTACAGAGTTTAAAAACTGGAATTTCTTCAAAGTTCTTTTTTTTTAAATATAAAAATGCATTTATTTAAGAATATCTTTCATTTGTTTTCTAGTTATGTAAAGATTGTACATTTCAGAATATTTTTGTGAGATCTATTAATTACGAGTTCAAGTGTAAACTTTAAGGATTCCTTCTTACTGGTGGTAATACCGATTTTTTTTCAGTTAGTATATGTTATTTATGATAAGCACAACTTGTTTTATTAATATAAATAATTTTTAATGTTTTTTATTTGAATTTATGGGGGCATTTTTTTTATGGTGATGCAGGATGAAACACGTCGTGATATAGAATTAAACTGCATACGAATTGTGGCTCGAGGGATTGACAGCCATCAGCATTCAGTCACTTTGTGACGGATCTATACGCGGTTCTACTAATCCCTTCATGACTATTTAAGGAAAATATTTATTTCAACCAACTTTCATCGAGTTGACCCCTATGTCGGTCTACGTGGGCTGACTAACTGCCATTTTTATACTTCTTGAAAGGGGTTTATTCTTTTCTTCCAATCATCTTCGTCACAGCCGATGTACCATGGACATGTACCGTGACTCTTCACTGTGATATAACTATCGGATGAGACTGTTCTGTCCAATCACGTAATTATCGCGATCCCATTTGTATACTGAAATAACTTTCGATGACCCAGACAGTGGCGTAACTTACACCCCGCAGCTCCCTTACCACGGGGGGACAGGGTTTCTAGGGAACCCAAAGCTTGACTGACGTCAAGTACGCAACCCTTTATAAAATTCGGCTTGGAGCCCCAAACCGGACTTTGCAGAGGTTAATATTCTCCGTTACTCCTCTGGACCCAGACGTGATTTTTGTACTACAAAATGTTTGTTTTGGGATGGAAAAAAAACGATCATAATGACTGGTTACTTTTTCCAAGCAAAGTCGCGAATTCTCACTCAATGTATCTTAATAACACAGCATTCTGGAACTTAACCTAGTGAGCTGCGCCTACCCTGCGAGTTGATTCTTCTTCTTCTTTTGCATTTTCTTCCTCTAGCCCTAATTTTAATGTCACAAAGAGCATTTTGTGATGAAGAAGGTACTTTATGTCTGATTTTAAAAAAGTATTTCATTACCTTACTTTCAGTTAGAAAGAAATTATAATTTATTTTGTACTCTCATGTAACGTTTTATTTCAAGTCCAATTCTTCCTTGTGTTCTTGCTAACTAAGGTAGCAGCAAAGAAGCCAATTTACTTCTTTGTTTCATTCTTGACTACGAATTCCGCTAACGAAGTTTTGTTCACAATAAACGTCTTCCCGATAGTGATGATGTAAAAGGCACGTGACTTTCAACAAAAGACAGAGGAAAACAATTGAATGCAGTTTTTGCTTCTAAGCAAAAAGATAAAAAAAAAAATGGTGAAGATCAGCAAATACATTAGAAAAGAAAGCTTAATTTTCGTTTCATTCAGTGAAGGTTCTCAGACTGTCTGGATTGTCCAACATTACACAGAAAAAAACAACTGTGTAGCACAGAATAAATGAATAAGAAATTCAAATTATTTTTGTAGTCTTTCAATAAATTATTTGATCAAAGGTGCCGGAAAACATGGAATATATTCGAAGACTTGTTACTTATGTTATAAATAAGTAATACGCTAACTGCATTTTTTGCTTGGTAAGATTTGCTATTAATTTTTGTCTTGGTTAAGAGGACCCAGTACGATTCGGTTGACAAAAATCAGTAAAAAAAATCTAATTTTTTTATTATAAATTATTTTTTATATACATTTCTACAAGCTCACAAAATTTGAAAGCTCTAAGTTTAAGAAACATCAGAGTTATGATAACTTTTATGTTTGTTTTTATTCACATTCCAATGGCAAATCGGAGCTTTAAATCGATTTATCTCAGAAAGGTAAAATAACTAGTTTGTCTTCATTTAAAAGCTAAGGCTTTCTTTCTATTGTGCTAAATTCTTGGAAATTTTTTTCATTTGTTTCTAATAATACACAGAACAAAAATTGGTACGCATTTTTTAATTAAAGCAATACTTATTTTTTAAAAAAATAGTTGAAGTTACACATTTTTAAGGAATTTTCAATAATCATTCATAAAAAAAGTATTGTACGAATACCAATCATGTTATCACAAAACCCATACCGAATTGTATTATACATAGTTTAACGTACTTGTAAATCAAATTTCATACATGTACGTCAGTTTTTGTAGGGGGAGGAGTAGTATTTTAAAATCACTTCATAAGTTTCAAGTTCCTTCCTTAAAAAATTAAATGGTTAGCTTTTAATGAAATTCTGAACACAAAATTTGTTTTAAATCATACATACACACAAGAGGCAACTAAAAAATTATAAAAATCATTAAATTAAAAAATTTTGTTGCAAATCATATTATGTAACCTTAAGAATATGTGTGTGTGTTTTAGTTTATGGATAAAATTCTTAAAAAATATTACATTTGATTACTTATTTTAATTTATCTCTCTCTGCAATATAATTGTTTGTAAATAAGTTAAAAGTTGGGCATTTGAAAGGTCAAAAATACATTTCGAGTATCTTTTCAGCTTACTTTGTCTTAATTTTTTTATTATTTGAAATTTATTTATTAATGTTTGAAGAATGAAATTTATTATACACTATTAAAAATCTGTAAAAAAATGCAGTGTATAGCGCAGGGGTTGGCAACCTTGTAGCCAGTGTGCCAAACTAATCTATCAATATGATCCACGGTGCCGCACAGTAAGAAATATTTAAAATTCGATTTTTTCGATAATACATAAAAAATACAAAAGATTTAATTTTATAATACATTAATTATGTACTATTTAAAGATATTTATTAACATACGAATATATGTACCTTATATATTCGTCACCTGTGAAAAGTTTACCTTTGGCACCTGCACAATAAGCTATGACGAAACTAAATTCAGTCGTTTTATGTTTTGTTCTAGTTGTATGAAAACAGATGTCACTTATATCCAGTAACAGCTCTTTTTTATAACCCCATTTGCTATTGGCATTCTTAAATGTGGGCTGACGCTTAGTTAGGAAATGTCTTTATACACTTGACGCGTGACACATACGACGCTGTCGCGACATAACACATAACAGTCGCTTTGATGTACGGATCCGTATTTATTCTTCCAAGAGACTTGAAAACCGCGAACATCAAGCTTTCTTTTTTAGTCACCATTTGGATTAAATATATAGGTACGAATCATCACAATAATTAAATAAAAAAAAACAAGTTTTCACTATAAAGCTAAGAACGTGTCATAAAAATAAAAGTAGCATATAGCGCACGATGTACATGTAACTAAATTCTACTGTCGACTTAAATTATACTCGATATTTGTGTATTGGGCGACATTAGTACATTCGAAACGAACGAAAGTATGTAAAATGCTTGAGGCGCAGAAATGAGATACAAAGCAACTAACCTTTGGCTGTGTAGAGTGCCACTGAGAATTATAACGCATGCCACGTGTAGCACGCATGCCACAGGTTGTCGACCCCTGGGGTCACGTGCGTTTCCCTTAAATAACTTCTTGGGCTACTTTAAAATATTGCTTGGTATGAAAACCTCTGAGATGAAAAAACCATAATACACTCACTTCAAAAAGTTAAGCACGAAGATGTAAAATGCAAAAAAATCAACAAATACTGCTTTGATTGACACAAAATTTAGCAGTAAAGTAGCATATATATTTATACATAAAACTAAATCAATAATTATATACAGAAATGAAAACAATATTAAATATTTGTAAGTTATCAGATAGTGTCATACTGGAGACTTAAACAGAATTATGTATAAAGTGAAAATAAACAGCATAAAATGAAAAAAAGGCCATTAATAGGGTATGTGATCCCCCCTCATCTGTATGCGAAGTTTACACCTTCTGACCATGCTTTCAATTAGGTGGTCAACCACCGCAGAATTAAGCAATCTCCATTCTTCTTGTAGAGCAGTTTCCAGCTCAATAAGAGTGGCTGGAGGTGGGAAACGGGAAGATACAGCACGGCCGAGAGCATCCCAAAGAGTTTCAATGGGATTAAGGTCGGGCGAATATGCTGGCCACGCTATATGCGCAATCCCTTCACTCTCCAGGTAGTCATCGACGATGTCAGCTCTATGGGGACGTGCGTTATCGTCCATTAAAACAAAAGTAGGGCCAACTGCTGCAGCGTACAATCTCACAATGGGTTCTAGGACTTCATCTCAA
Organism: Trichonephila clavata; assembly: GCA_019973975.1. NCBI lineage: Eukaryota > Metazoa > Arthropoda > Arachnida > Araneae > Nephilidae > Trichonephila > Trichonephila clavata. The sequence goes on from BMAO01015742.1 coordinate 140,705, forward strand.
TACCGGAAAGCCGTCACAGAACCCCGTTTCAAGATGTGCAGGTCGGTGCGGTATCCTAATGAAATCCCTGCCCACACCATAATGCTTCCGCCTCGGAATGCGTGATGTTCGGTGATGTTTTGAGGCTGATTGCGTGTTCCTTGTTTACGCAATGTCTTTATACGCTTGTCATCTGGCTCCAGAGCAAATCTTGACTCATCAGTAAACACGACATTGCCCCAGTCAGACACAGTCCAATTGCCCCGTTCCCAGCACCACTTTAATCATGCCCCTCTTGATTGGACGGATAGAGAAACACAAACTCGAGGTACCCGGGCACACAGTCCATTCATATATAATCTTCGGCGTACAGTAGCTGCAGATATAGCCTCACCAATGGACGCTGCAACCATAGATGTCACAATAGCAATATATCGATCTTCCGGGGTTGTAACCCTTGGGTGACCGTCTACGGGCCTTCTTACAACTGTCTGTGTGGTTTGGAATTGTTTCCATAAACGTGAAATTACAGAATGATGAACGCCGAAGAAAAGAGCAACATCTGTAATCGACTTTCCTGCTTCAATGTGCCCCACAGCACGCCAGCGCTCAGAATCTTCTATTTGTTTTCTGGAAGTCATAGAAAAACGTATGTCTTGAAAAGAAATTGTACGAAAGTTTTAAACACCTTCTATCAGCACTTACAATCAACTTTCTGTAACCCTTCATAAATCTGGCTTTTTATAAGACTACCCTTTTTGCATATTTCTTGACATGAAAGCACGATTGGCTGTTATCTAACACATTTGCATACTTCCATCAACCTCAGCAGCATATTGCATCCTCTTCAATTCTGATTGGCTTCCGGAAATTAGTATTTTCTTCTCCGTGCTTAACTTTTGGTAGTGAGTGTATGTGCAATTAGAAATTACTATAGAAACAGAAGTGAAGTGAAAAGAAAAAAAGGTGGTAGCAAATACCTCGACGCATTAGTAGAAGATAGGCGCCAGCTACGTGTGGATGGTAAGACAGCGGTACATTACGGTTCTGAAGCTGTTAAGAGTATACGTGTGAGATGGGTGAGAAACGGCCCAATAGAGTGATTCTAGATTTAATCACCTGGAGTTATTCGTGAGGTACATTCAAGATCAGTAGAAGACTTTACTTATATGTAAAGAGCACATATGGAAATAATATTATTATAATATATTTTTTCAGGATTTGGTTAGCGAAACCATTCTATGTGTATAATTTTTTTAACATTTTATTTGGAATAAAAATATGTACTAAAAAACTGCTGCCATGTTTGTTATTTATTCGAATCTAACAGATGCAAAAATTTCTCTTCCGTCTCAACAATAAACAGACATTTGAATAAAAATAAATGCGATTTTTTGTAAGTTACTTGAAATAAGGAAACTGGAAAGAATTGGTTTTTTTGTTTTTTCTTTTTAATTATTATTCTGTATCGAATAACCTGAAAAGTTTCATTTTTTTAAATCTTACTAAAACTTTGATTTATTTTGGTGGACATCACTGGCCGCTTTTATAATTCTTTTAAAATTCTTCTGAAAATTTCAGTACGAGAAATATTTTTGCCTCATTTATTATTTATATATTTTCCATTTTTGTTTAATGCTTCTCCAGCTAAATATATATCAGTTGCTTATACTTGACACATAAAAAAACAAACTGAAAACTGAATCAATATTTTATCAAGAAGAATGATAAAATATTGACATATATTCTGTGATATTATCTACGTTTTAAATATATTTAGATATTTCTATCATATAAGGAATACGTTTACTTTTGTTATAAGTATACACAAGCTGTCTATAGAGCCAGTATTAAATATAAAATAATATTGCTTCTGATTGCCTGTATAATGAAAAAGATAAAATAATAATACGAGGGAAAGTAAAAAATTAAGGGACTTTTGCAAAATCTCTTTCCAAGGTTTGAGAACAGTGCAAGTATCTAACTATGAATGAGGAGCACTCGGCAACACTTCTACCAAACGTATCACTCGCCTTTCCTCGTAGTCATTGGGGTGTAGGAGATTGTTCAATATGACAGTTCCTTTGTCGATCTGCACCAAGGAGAAAAGGCGGTCAGTGATTCCTTTATTGTTTGCGGAAGGTGGGAAACCTGTGAAACTTATCCGTTTTATGCAAGCGCAGTATATCGATAGGTGTTTATCACGAAGCAAGATTTACGAATGGATTAAGGGCTTCAAAGAGAGAAGAGCTTCTTTATGTCAACGAAATATCGGACAATTCATCGATGTCTAATAGTCGTTGAGGATATAGTGATGGAAGGAATACCTAGTATCCAGCGCAGGTATCACACCTACCGCAAACAAAAAGCAAATCACTACGGTCTGCTGCACCCTAACGACTAAGAAGGAAGACGAGTGACACTGTAACGGGTCTATCCACGAACCTTCAACTAATGCTCTTGGGTGAATTTATTTCTTTTTAATTGTAAATTCTACTGAAAACTTTCTCACGAAGAAGAAGACTTGAATTATTCAAATGAGTTGCTATATTTAAGCGTGAACATTTAGGTACGCGAAATTAGTCGAGAGTTAGTCGACGAGTAGTCTCTGGTTGGCCAATTATTACCAAACACCAACAAACTCAAGTAGGCTGTCACAACACGTTGTATGGAATTGTTGCCGATTACCCTTCATTCAGCGCTGGATACTAGTATTGTTGCCAAACCTTGGTAAGAGGATTTGTAAAAGTCCATTTATACTTTTTGACTTTCTTTTGTATATCCTTTTTAGTATTTTATGTAGTTAAAATATGGGTAAGTGTTTTTTGTACTCGAAAACAATTTACTAGATGTAGAAAATACACACAAAAAAAACCTAACTGATTTATTAGCGATTATTAATATTAGGCTGACTGTTACATTAGTACTGATATATAATCTTAAAATGACTGAACACATTAATACTATTTTAGCATTTTATATGCTTAAAATCTACTTTGATACCTTTTTTTTAGAATCAAGTTATTACATTTATTAGTTCCTATTCATAGTATTAGAATGATTGTTATATTTTTGCTGATTTGTTATTTGAACCTAATTGAAACATATATATTCTATTTTGATATTCTGTATTCAAAATAAATTTTGGTACCTTTTGAGTCCGAAATGAATTTAATTCAATAAGATATATTCATATATAAACTCTCTGAGCCATATAAAAGTGCTGTCTTATATATATTGAAAACAATAATGTTAGATCTAAAATGAGAATGTATGGAAATTTTTACCAAACATCATGCATCTTTTAGAATTTCTATTTGAGTTTCGTGATTTCCACTTATGGGATTCTTTATAACTCAATATGGCATTTTAGCAAGGGAAGATGGATCTTCACCCTTGATCTGTACTTTTTAATGTGTGAATTTAAATTACTCGCGAATGTCTACTTCATTATATCAAGTGAAATAAATCTTTCATTCGAGACCTCGAAGTCAAACCAAACATCTAAAACCAGACTTGTATCTTCTCACAACACGTCAAAGCATTTTAAGTGGTATTTTGTATCAAATCTCTTCTCGATATCTATATTCAAATTTACTCTTTTCATAAGCTCTGTGGATGAAGAGAGAAAGGGGAGAAGATTGGAAAGAGACGGAAACGCATTCTCAATGGAGCACGGGTAGGGGTGATGGAATCAATCACATCACCTCTGAGGTGAGATGGAACTTTATAAGGACAGGAGAATCAACCAGAGACTGAAACTGAAAATTTGTTCAGGTAGAGTAAGGAATTAAAATACTGACACTATTTAGAAGAGGATTCATTACGTAAAGGTTTTAATAAGAGAGTTTCAAGGGATTTTATATTCCACTTCGTCAGTATTTCGCTCTTTTGCGGAAGATTTTATATTTCCTTTTTCAAAATATTGACTGCAATTTAAAAGCGTTGCTATCTTCATTAGAAATACTTTTTCTAAAATGAACCTGGTATTTACTGAGATATACAACTGCAATTTTGTACGCAAGAAAACATATAACTCTTTTGATTGTTTAATACGAAAATATCAAAAATAAATAAATAAATAAAAATCATTGCATTTATTTTGAAATTATGAAAAATGCTTTTCTTTTAAGGATTTATTCTTAAAGGTATATACAGGGTGTCCCAGGATTATTGGGACAAACTTTAAGGGAGTTTAGAGGACATCAGAAGGATTCAGACATGCATAGCAATCCATGATCGGAAATGTCTTTGATCGGCGCTAGATGGCGTTGTTCACAAGATCATTGGAAGAAACAGACCTGCAGAACTATCATCGCCTTCAGAGGTGCATGAACGTTTAACGAACACCGAGCTGGCAGATTTGCACCTGATTTACGGATTGGCAGAAGAAAATGCACTAGTAGCAGATAGATTGTATCGCGAAAAGTACCCACAAAGAGATGCACCTGATAACCGGTTGTTTACTAATTTGTATCACAATTTGCGTGAATATGGATCATTACAAGGTAATACGAATAGTGAGGAATAGCCATGAGTGATTCAAACCCCCAGTATGACCAACAAATATTTCAGATGATCTCAGTCTCGTTTCTCTTTGTGTTTTTTGTATCTGTCATACAACTTTCTCATGATGTTTCTTACCATGGTTACTTTACCTCCCCTTAAAGTTTGTCCCAATAATCTGAAACGAAGCACATAATTGCTAATTCAGTACGTACAGCGCAGGAAATAGGGACTGCTAACTGGGTGAGTTATTAATAGAGTTGTGGCGATTGTTGTGATAATACGTAAGTGCCGAGAAATCTATAAATATCACAATCTATGACGTAATCTATCCGCTGAAACTGAGTCAGTATTGTTTTGGCTGTTGAAGAGTTGCTATGATCGAGTGATTACTTACGAATAATTTTTATTATTACGTATTTATACTTTAAGGCATTAATAATTGTGTCTGACGCTGTAGAAGGCGGGAAGACCTTCTGTGATTTATTTTGCGATTTTTACTGCTATATCCTATATTTTACAAATTATTTATCTACAACAAATTTTATAACTCTTAAGAAACTCTTTGGCTCTTTGAGATTGAAGGCATAAATCTACGAACCTCGACCTACGTAACAATATTTATAACTCCCCATTTAGATTTTAAAAATACTTGGTTCACTATTATTCCAAGCGTAGACAGGGAAAATAGAACGGGATTATGACCACGATTTCCAGAGGTGTATTGTGTTGTTGTTATGCGCAAGCAAAGCACCATCAAAGATAAACTATGTTCCATTGCTTACAAAGGCACAGGAGAGAATAGTAAACTGCAGCTAAAGATGGGAGCCGAGTGTAATCCAACATAGTGTGCAGTAACAAACGTGGACCCCTAGCTGTGATTGATTTTGGCGTACAGGTGTGCAACATTTTCTAAGCTATAAAACAATCTAGAGATTGCGCAAGGAATATTGCAGTCAATTGTTCTCATTAATTTTGAGTTGGAGAAAATATTCAAGCATAATACTGAAAACATTGATAAGTTAATAAAAGGAACAACACATCCCTACATGCAAAGAATTGCCTGAGCGGCACAAACCACCATACGGATAGTATTTTCCTGTGACTGCTATTGTCTTGGTGCACCAACAACACACCTAAAGAATAGTTCGACACAGCCACCTGGGAACTTCCAGGCAAATAGCAAAAATGAATAGAATTAGATGAGATTTAATATTCAGTTTTGTTTTTGTAAATGAAATCTTTTCTACCATGTAATTATCTTTATTACAGTCCTTTTTGTTCGACCTAAATAATAGTAGAATAATAAATTATAGTTTAAAAAACTAAAAAACACCCTATAATAGTTAATCGAACTAAGTCGTTACTTAATCTTTTTGTCGCCAAATCTGTAATTAATTGTTGGAAATCTGGAATTGATTAATGTAGTTGTTGTTGTCGTCGTGTGTTTTTATCCTGGGATACGTATGAAAGACGAGTGAAAGAACAGAAACATACAATACAGACAGAAGAATACAGTAGAACGTCGTTTATCTGAATCAATTGGGACCGGACACCGTTCGGATACACGATTGTTCGGATAACCGAAAAACGAATGCGATCCATACATTATATGATACTGGACACTATACAAATATTGAAAATCATCACATGCGGGAAGCATGCCTGAAGAAAAAGCAAAATAGGTGCAAAATGTCGCAGTTTTACCTTGATTGTGGAAATTAATCACTTATTTTTCGCTGTACCATTGTACACCTTCGTTTTTCCACTGCAAGGTTTCTGATTCTCTTCAGCAGTAGTAGTTGAGTAGGACAGCACTCTGATTTCTGTTCGTACCATTCCATAGCTGTCTCTAACGCAGAAAATACATCAGCATTTGATGGACCCTTGCTACTTTCGTTGTTGTTGTCCTCGCCTTCATCCGTTTCATCGTCGACAGGGTCGGATTCTTCTTGCACCGAAGTCACAATCTCATCATCATTTAGCATTGAAATCCACAGTCTTCTGCATCGCATTCCATCCAGGTTTCTACATCAACAAAACTCAACAAAATAGTTCATATACAGCCTATCACTTGGAAACAAACTGACCTAATATTCCGAGCAGATGTTTACCAAATCACACAACTGAAATTCCCCAAATATCCCTCACTTTGGGTTTTCCCGTCACTTTTGGCCTCACACGAAGCAACTTCTGAGCATTGCACTGTTCGAAAATGTATCCGGACTTTGGTTCGGATATTTGACGCTCCGGATAATAAACGTTCGGATAAACGACGTTCTACTGTATAGACATTTATTACAAACGATGATCCCTGCACATAACAGAAGGGGTGCGCTGCTTTCCATTCAAGAAGGGAATCCATTTGAGACGAAAGTCGGAATTCTTTTCCGTTTAGTCGCCAAATCTTGAAATGGGATCTGAAATTAGTCGCCAGATGCGGGATCGGAACTGAAAATGGGAAATCATTAATCCTGATAATCCTTATCAGGACAATGGAGCAAAATTATTAAATTGTTATATTGTCATCGGTCCTGGACAAGTGAGCAAAATTTCGAATACATCTGACCTTTTAAAGTAGGTAAAAATAGAGTTCAAAGATTCCGTTACATACAAATGAAGCTTAAAAAAGGGTGTTAAAAAGTAACGTTAGGCCTAGTTTCGATAACTTGTTCGCTTACAACAAATTTTAATATTTTTTATATTAGTAATAGCTGATTTATATAAGAGAGTACCTTAAATTTTTTTCAGAAGGAAAAACCACTTTTTTTGCATGTTCTTCCTATAATTCAGTATTAAAAATAATGTTGAAAGTTTTATAAAAATAATGAAAAATTAGCGTCTGGATCATTACTTTGTTTTATGCTCATGCTAACAGGTTCCTTATAAAGAAGTGTGTTTCGGTCACGTTAATTGTAGACAGGAAAAAATGGGAAATGCTCGTGACTGCCAACAAAAGATGAATAAAAGAAAAAAGATTACTTGCGCCTAGGGTTAAAAAGATAAAAAAAATTGTTGGATATCAGCAATTTCACTTAAGAGACTAGTTCGATTTTTGCTTCCCTGAGAAAGAAGACAGCGAGATGACCGACCGTCTGGATTTTCTGCTTTCTTATAAGATTATAGCTGTGGTTCATATAAACTATTACAAATAGTCTGAATTCTAGTATAAAAGTAATAATGTAAAAAAAAAAAACCAACTAAATTTCGAAGAATTAAGTACACCGTTTAATGATCAGGTAAAGTAATAGCCACAATGATATGAATGAAATTAACCGGGACCGAACATTTTGTTCCTTAATTCGGGGTTATTCGTTATATCAGGGTCCAAACAAAATATAAATTTTTTACACTTAACTTTTGGAAATTTTAAAATAAGCAACTACTCAAAAAATATTCACAGTTATATATTACAAACTTTGTGGTCAACAGTTAAAAATACTATTACCAAATTATTACGTACCAGTTAATTGGAAATTTTTAAGTATTAACAAATAAATGTTTGACAATCGTTTTGATTACTAGCTCTAAGCAGTTATTTTTCAACTTTAAGCAGACAAGGAAATACTACGCCGTTTACATCCTGATGCATGAGATATGTTTACAGTTTTAAATTAAAGCAAAGCATTAGAAAATGTAATAGTTTAGATAGGTTTCATTATCAATTTCTGCATTACAATCGTTGTTCATTGGCTCCAACAAATCAACAATTTCCTTAACTTCAATTGCACAGATAAGCAGTCCAAGATCATGTAACACAATTGTTTTTTTTTATTTCTAATGGCAGATTATAAACAGTTACAGCAAGTATAAAAAATGAAAAAAAAAAAATGCTGAAACAGAGAGTTTATCAATCTAACATATCTCTTTCCTCCCAGTAATCTCGGAGAGAAACGTCTTGTACTTAGCAGGGCAGTGTACAAGATGTGCGGAGTCTTCCAGAGCTGCTCAAAGTGCATATCGGGGAAGGAACAACTTTAATTCTATACAGATGGTTCCGCAGGCAGTCATGTCCGGTGGCTAGACAGATTTCAGCGACCGATCTACGCCTTGGGCCATTACGGAAATTCAGGATAGCATTCCACCAAGACTTGGAGGAAACATGGTTGTAGAGGTTTTTCTGAACACGAGCTTTGATTGATCTTTTAATCAGATTTTTAATGGAATATAAGGACATAAGACGAGAAACTTTCTGCATGACAAGAACCCCTTTTCACCCAAGAAGTCAGCCTGTGACGGATCTATACGCGTTTATACTAATGTCTTCTTTTCCCTTTCAATCAAAATATTTATTTCAACCAACCTTCATCGGGAAACCAAACGTGATTTATGTAAATAAGGAATATTATATAAATTCGGTTTTCGCGAGTTGAAGGAAGCGAAGTGAGAAGTCAAGGTAAGTAAAGTAAAGTGAAGAGAGTGAGAGGTCGACACGCGGAGCTGTTGACAAGTTAAGTGAGGTTGATACGTTTGATGTGCACAAAGAGAAGTGGATTTGAAGATTGAAAAGCATTATCGTCAATTCATCCAGCAAACGATAGTGGCTGAAGTTCGTCGTGCAGGAGCCGAGCATTAAAGCCTAAGTTACTGTGATTTTGATTAAATAAAATCTGATTATTAGTGTGCGGAATAGTTGTAAATGTGCGCGTTTAAGCTATCTTAGATTCAGCTGAAGTTCTGTAATATTATCCACGTATTTATATATCCACCTCTGCTCTCTACCATAGTTATATACCTTAATTAGAATTGTGTTGTGTCTGTTCGTAATAACTGATAAGAATCAATAAATCCGCTTGAATTGGAATAATGTCTTTGGATCATTTAGTTCCCCCTACACATCTAGCCGGGTTTTCAGATAAACAGGAAGGTAGGAATGTAAGGGGTGACTACAGGTCACCACAAGCTTTCTCGTTACCTGGAATTCCAGAGTGGGCAAGAACCCACTGAAGGTCTGTAGTTTCCCCAAGTGATGATATTATGCTTTTAAGACAATGGTGACAATCCAATACGTCCTGTGTTATATGTGTGTAACACAATCGTTAAAATCTTAAGATATGCCTTGCGTTGTGGAGTGATATGAGATAAGAAAGGAATCGCTTGTCATATTCAAGAGCCACTGGATATGTTACATTCATGACTCAACTGCCCTATAAAGTATAATAATGGTATGAAATTTTTCCCGTTGTAATTTGCTGCTTACCAAGTAAAATCTCTTTTTATTCCTCAAAAAGAATATGTTATTTGAAAAAAAAAATCCAATTTTTTTGTAATACAAACTAGTAGAAAAATGTTTTCTGCCGTTGAAAAAATTCAATATAATTCGGGTCTATTATTCATTAAATAAATTATTTTTGCCTTCATTTTAAGCGGGGAAAGAGAAAATTCATTAAATTGCGAAATTCGTTAAGTGGAGGCTCAGTAAATCGGGGTCCTACTGTAATTTGAATAATATCAACTTCTGGTGATTATAAATGGAGACGTTCAGAATGAATGTTTTTTTCTCTGAAAAATCAAAATGAATAAATATTCTGTTTTTATCGAAAAATAAGGCTACGAAATGAAGTAATATATTTTATTATGGTTGTTATACTTTATAAATGTAAATTGCAGATGTTTTTAAAAGTTGAAGACATCAGAAAAATTTAAGAGATATTTTTGAATAAAAATTTTGTATTTTGTAGCATTTTTTGTTTAGTTCATTGTGATCATTTTTTAAAGATGAAGAATGCTGTATACAAAGCGTATCTAATGTATAAACTCTCATGTAAAAATTGACAAAAATCATGATGTGATAAAGCTTGAGAATTAATACACTATTCGATGTATTTCTGACTTTGTCTTAAATTTATGTTTCGAATTAATTTAAAATTATTCGTAAATCAAGAAGCTACATTAGAAATAGAATTTCATAAGACAAAAATTCCTCAAACTTAAATTAATATTTTTTCGTTTTGTTTTAATAGCATCTTAATAAATGAGATTCAAATATTCCTTTTAAGTTTATCAACTATTGAGAGAGAAGAAGGCTATTTCTTACATCTGGCACTTTTTTAATAAATTTTTTCTATGCGTTTTATTTAATAGTTAAGGATAATTATTTCACATACATATGCGTGTGTGTATAATAATTCTCATTTAAATTTTCTTGAAATGAATTTTCGTTACGATGGGCTTAAACCATCCAAGATATCGTGGGATAATTGATTCTTTTATTTACATGCCTAATGGGAAATACTTTTTTAATCACAACTTAATCTCCTAAAAATTGCCCCATTGACACATTTCAAAGTGAGAGGTTTCAACATTGCATCAGCCACCGATTCTGACCAATCGGTGCTTTTAATACCTCAAGTCATACGATTATTGAACAGCCTAGAAGCTTCCGGTATGGAAAGGTATAAAAACTGAGATCTCAGGAATGTGGGAGAAGGATGCTTTTATTCATTGTCGTAATTCGTGTGTGTTTATGGTGCTTTTTACTTTGTGTTCGTCAATAAAATGTGGAACCATATTAAATCATTCACTCTTCAAGGAATCGATTGCAACCATAAAAAGATATTCCAGCGACATGTTTTATTCCAATGAAAATGTTGCATACATATACACTTAGTGGCCAAATTATTATGAATATCCCTTCAATACAATATTGGCTCACATGTCATCTGTTAATACTACATGGATTCTTCCTTTCATGGAATCTAAGAGTTGGTAAGAAACTAGATAACATGAGGAATCTGAGACCATATCCTATGAATCTCAATTTTCATTGCCTTCAGATTGAATGGTACTGGATCCAGAAGCTCGGTCTCAGTCCACGGATTCTCAATTAGATTGAGATCTGGTGACTGTGCAGGCCTACAAAACACGGTGAAGTCTCTGTCATGGTCTTCGAACCATCTGGGGAGAATATCAACTATATAACAGGGAGCATTGTCCTGCTAAACGTATCCATCTCTAACAGGGTATTTAGTTAATGTTAAAGGATGTAACTTGATCTGCGATTTCATTCAAATACCCTTGGGTATTCAGACGTACTTCCACACGAATCAAAGAACCCATACAAGGCAAAGATAAAATCCCTTAATCATAGTTTTGCCTTCCCCAGTTTGAAGACACGCGGAAGAGCAGATGGGGTTCGTACTTTCTGTCTCTATATTCGCACCCTGCCATCTACATCGTATAATTGAAAACGTGATTGACGTGATTTTCGAGCCATATGACCCTTTTCCAGTCATCTATCATTCCATCCTTTTGCTTCTTTGGAAACTTCAGACGCCTGCTCTTGTTCAAGGTCGACAGTAGATGCTTTCTAATAGGTTGTTTACTTCCCTCTCTAAAACAGTGTAATGTACGACGGTGAGTTTGTCCATAGACGTTCGCATTTTCTTATCGATTAAGATTCCCTGTAATCTGACGTACGGTTGCTTTGCAACTTTTGCAGCTCCTTTTTCCGAGCTAGCTTTACCACAAGTCTGACGTTAAAACCTGGTGTTTTGCATGGTAATCCATTCTCTGTAAACATTAATAACTTCTTGTTTCTAACATTTCACAATTGCAGCCGTTTTGCTGACACTGGTTCCGACGATTTAAACGCCTACAATCATCCCGCATTCAAAACTAAATCACGTTTTTTCGCTATTTCTTCGTAAGCAAGACATTGTAATTAATACTTCACTTATCCTGCATTCCCTTTTAACCTCCGAACTACCGATTCGCTCTCCCGTGCCAAAATTTTTTGCATAGGATCGCGTATGCGGTGTATTGTGGGGGAAAGGAAAGGAATAAATAAGCAAATCTCCTTTTCAGAAGCAAGTACATCCTTCGCAAATACTGCCAAGGTCATTTTATTGCATTCCAAAACCTTCAGAATAATTTTACTGATATGCAACGCAAAGAAAAGATCGTAATTCGAAGACGTATATATATGTCCGGGGCATTTAACAAACGAGCTGAGAGAGACGTATATATAAGCCTGCAGCACTTTTGGGGTTAACTTGCCCTTAAGCTGCAACAACGTGAAATTATGGCCCAATTCCGTATAAGTGGGAAGTGGTCATAATAATTTGGCCACTCAGTGTATATATATATATGAATAAATATTTTAAATAAATGAATGCATCTTTTTGAAAATGTTTTAGAAAATTTAATTAATTGCAGCAGCGTAGAATATTTGTCGACATATAATAGTGCATGAAAAAAATCAAATTTGCAATAATTGTTTACACTGCATTCCCAGGTTGATGAATAAACCGTTTTAAACGTGCTTCTAATCTGTAGACAATAACTAACCCCTGACGAAAAGAATTGTTTGACTTCCTGAAGAAGAAATCAGATATTAATCTAATACATTTTTGTATAATTCATTGAACGAAATGAGTTTAATTTTTTTTGGTAATGCTTAAATTTTCCCAACATCTATGACAACACTTGCATCTTCTCTCACCACGTTAAAGTCTTCTATTACCGAGGCTATGTACCAAATCTCTTCCCGTTTTATATATTCAAATTTTCTCTGGCCATAATCTCTGAGGATGAAGAGAGAGAAAGATGAAGTGACTTAGGAAGACAGTAATAGATTCTCACTGGTCCGAGGATGAGGGAATTAGCTGCATGGCTGCTGAGATCAGAGGGGTATTAAGAAAGATGCATCAACTAAAGGCCGAAACTGCAAAAGATTCTTGCTTCAGAGAAAGGAATTAAATAAGTATCACTCTGTGGAAGCGGTTCATTCCAAAAGGATTTTAGAAGGAGAAACTCTGAGGATTTACTTTTCCACTCCCTTGGCTTACCGTTCTTTTAAAAAAAGATTTCCTTGCATGAGTGGTTACTTCATTGGAAAAGGGGTTTATTGCCCTTCTGAACACTCTGGGAATTAAAATCGCACTGTGATATTTATTTCGGGTCATTAATAAGATTCTTTTTACGCAATCCGTATAAACCGTGTAAAACAAAATAGTTAAATTGGGAGTAGAATTACTTTGATCAAATAGCAATAATATTAACACGATATCATACATATTTAGGCTATTTTAAAATCTAGTATAATCAAAATTGACGTTTTGAAAAAAAATTGAATTGTAATTGGGATGCTAGATTATATTTGATTTTAATATAATGAAAATGATACTTCTGTTTTATAAAATTCAATTTGACGTAATCTAATTGTTGTAACTATTAGATTTATATTGAAATACTGGTAAAATACAAATAAATTGTTTCATTTAATTAACACTGACTTATAGCAAAACGAGCTATTATTAACTATGGCAATTAAACTGAACTATTTGTGAAAACTAAACGGTTAAACTGTTTACTAAAATTCATTTCACGCCTAGCTCTATAATGGGGTCAAAAACTGAGGAAAGCATTTTAAAAAATGCTTATGATATTCCAATTTGAATAAATTTGCACATTTATCAAGGAAAAAATATTACTTGTTTATGACGTAATCGATCCCTGTTAAATTTAATAGATACTAACAATAACTAAAATAATATATATAAAACGTATCGTATACATATTATTAAAATGATGAGTAAGACTGCGTGATGTAGAACAGGAGTGTCATATTCGCGGCACTCAAAACGGACATTTTTGGGGGCCGGACAAAATACCGGCTCACAATAATATCTAATATTTTAGGAAAAACAATTAAAAATAGAAGATTTAATGCATTTCCCTATGTGCAACATAAACAAATTAAGTTTAGATGATACCGCAACGTATCAAAAACAAGCAGAAAAAAATTCAAATCTTTGAACTAAATTTAGAAGATTTAAGGTATCCGACTACCCTAAAATTGTGAATTTTGCCAAAAATTAACAATTTTTTATGCTTTTATTTTACAGGCCATCTTATTAGCTTTATAAAAATACCAAGTTTATTATTTTCCGTTCACTAGAACAAAAACTACAAATCTTTTAGTAAAAGCAGATGCCCTTACACTTTAAGCAAGATGTCACACTTTAAAACGCGTTTTACTCGAAATGTGAGTTTTTGAAAATAATCAAACGGGGTCAGCGATTGCTAAAAAAGTTTTGAAAATAATTAACTGAAATTTTTTGTGTACGTTCTGTATAATAGCAGAAGTGTTTTAACCTTCAGATTTATCAATCACTGCTTTATTACAGAATTTACAGTCCCTTATGTGAATATAATCACTGTTTTTTTAAGCAATTTCATATAGTAACTGAAATAAAGTGCTCTAGTTTTTGTAAAAATTAAAATATCTCTTATCCTGAGGATCATTTCGACAATGAATAACTTATATATATATATAGCAACCCATCAGAATTGAAAAATTGAAAATTTGTTCATAAACCTTTGGTACAGAATGGACCGCGTTTATGTTATTTTTTGTCAATTTTTATTCATTTTTTCCAATTTTAGTTATAATATTTTATTTTTCTCTTCTTAATTTTAGCATATTTTTCTTTAAATGTACTAAAAAAGTCTAAAAACAACAAAAAATCCACATATTTCCATTTTTTTCTAAAAAAAAAGTTGTCGCAACCAGTCGTATACCTTAAAGATTTTAATTCTTTGGAAGACAAATTTTGTTTGTTTCCTTCGATTTTCTCAATACATATAGACTCATTACCTAGTCACATGCAAACCAGGATTCAGTGCGACTCAAATTTGAAGGTAAAATTCATTGAGGTGGCAATGCCCGAATGTTACAAATATTTACCAGCCACGTTTGAAAATACTGGAAAACTCGAAATATATGAAATTATTTCCATGTTTACAAGTACTTATTAGTACAAGGAGTTATTTTCAGTCATGAAAGGAAATAAGTCTCCTGTTATAAATAGTATTAATGTTGCTCACCTTGTGTCAGTTTTGAAAGTAATCACTGTGAACAAAATTTCTCCCGAAATAGGAAAAATGGTAGCAGAGAAGTGATGCCAAGTATCAGGACGTAAACAATAAGTTTCTGTTGATCTTTTTTTGCTTGTCTATTAAAATGTATTATTCGAAATAAACCTACGTTTCTGCAAATATTGAATTTTTTTGTTGCTCACTTAAAGTTAAACCTTGTTTGATTGGTCCAAGTTAGCCTTTGAATTTGACAACCTTGATGTAGGATCTAGCACTAAAATGAGATAGGTAAGGAATGAATCCAACTGTCATTTAAAAAAATTTCTTCACATTTATTTCATTTTCTAATGTTTACATTAGTTACTTTTAATTCTTTTTTATTTTGCTAACTCCTTAACTGCTGATTACAAGCTCCTAGATTCGGCCACCTGTGCCACCATTTGTCACATAAGGGCACGTATGCAGTGTATTGGGAGGGGGGGGGGGGAAGAAAAGGCACAATTATGTAAATTTTTCTATGAAATAAGTAAATCCTTCGCATACTCTGTCAATATAGTTTGATTGCATTCCAAACCCTTCGGAATGTTCTACTGATAGCAGTTCAAAGAAAAGAATCATATTTCCGAAGGACGTATATATACGTCCAGGGCTTTCAACGTATTGGTTGAGTGAGATGGATATAATCACTGGTGGTAGTTAAGGATTTTAATTAGTGAAAGTCCTGCAATAAAAATTATTTTAATAATCGGTTTGCTAGAAGATAGTAAATTATTTTATAACTGTACATTTTTTAAAAAAAATCATGAAAGTATTTATTCTTCAGTTAAAAAAATTTCAAAGAAATTAGAGATTGTATTTTTCATAAAGACTGAGAGAGAATAATTATTTGCTCTAATTGAGTCGAAAAAGAAAAGTTATTTTCAACACCTAATTGCATTTTATGGAAAGGGAAAAAATATGTCTTCTAACAAAATATTGCAACTTAATTATAGTTAATACTAGAAAATTTAGAGATAAAAAGAAATAAAAAAAATCTTTTAATCTTTGCTATGTTTTTAAAGTTTCTTAATGAAAAAAGGAACCATGCTTTTTTTTGCAAGATAAAATACGAAGCATTAAGAAGCAAACTCTTTTATTATCTTAAAGGAAGTATGATTTCCAACTTTTCGTAAAATATAAATTTAAAGTAGTGCAAGAGTTTTTTTAAAAAAAAGAATGCGAGATGAAGAAACTACGAACAGATTTATTTAGTTTTAACATTTTTTCCTAAGTGTTATTTAGATGTATATTTTCTTTTTCTCTCCCTTTTTTTACCTAAAAGAGAAAAAGTACATATTTAAAACACAGACAGAAAAGTAATTTCATAATTTATTATATTTTTTCTTTTATATATAAAAAAGCAGGTAGTATTGTAGTGATTTATCCGTGTTTACTATAATATAGTTTTTAAATTTCTTTTTTACTATAGTTATGTACTACAGTTTATGCAATCTTTATACATAAATTAATGATCTCAAGATTAATGGCTGGTGATGTATTAGTTCCTTTCTCATATTGCAACTATAAAACCTAGCAGTGTGTTTGTACGGATCTTTTTTTCTAATGGGGCTGGCATTGATAATTACCACTGCATACCTATTACATTCTCCAGGAGCTTGTAACATATTTTTAGTGTGGCACCATTCACTTGCCCCAATGTAATTCTAACGCCCAGTTTCCTCACCAGAGGGAGGCACCTGAGCTTTGACGATGTGATATTGTACCAGGAATTTAAATTTTCCAAGAGCACCCCATCCAAACAGGCACTCCTGGGATCATTTACACGCCACATCATCATTCGACATGGACGCTGTTGGTGTTTTGCATCATGAAAATAAACTGACTTGAGCCGAGGTCGAACCCGTAAACTTGAGCGTACAACGTCAGCGCCAAACCAACTAAGCTACCCAGCCAGCTGTTTGTATGAATCTTGATTGATAAATAATTTTCTTCTAACAGACATTTCGGAAAACTGGAAAGACTGGGCAATTTTTTGAATTAAAATGATAAAATTTTTAATTTATTTAAAAAAAGTATCACTTTAAAAATGAATTATTGACAATGATCTTATTTATGTATATAAGGCTAATTTCTGTTAAAGGACTAAATTAGGTATTTTAATTTGTTGAGCAACTTTGCAAATATATTGAAAAAAAAACACACAAAAAAAACTTCATGGTTTTTATAAATTTTAAATTACGTACTTTTTCTATAAATGCAAATCACAAAAACATTTATAACTGTGGTCCATTGAAACGATAAGACATAAACCTGATTACCTATGTAAGGTTTTGAGTTGAGTTTTTTTTTAAACCGAATATTTTAAGAAATTCCATGTCTTTAAGTTTAACACTTCATCACATTTATTAAGAGTTGTAAGTTAAGTTGCATATCACTTTTAAATTACTTAGGATGAAAGGCTTGTTTTTTAAAATTCTATTAATAACAGCGTAAAATGCCAATTCAAATCTATAAAAAAAACTCTAATACATGTAAAAATTCCGATATTTTATTAGAAATTATTGTTTTTAATCAGGTAGAAACTTTTATTGGATAAAGCATTAACTTTTTATAACTGGCATAATCTTAGATGCAGTCACTATTATTTCAAGACCAAGATTTCTTCCTCCTAACGAAATGAAAAACTACACACAATCGATTTATTTAACCTAATTTGTTTCATTCCCAGACTATAGGTTTCTGCTAACGAAGTTCATTGCAAACGTCCAATCAGAGGGCGGACGATGCTGAAGACGCGTGACTTTCTTCAAAAGACAGAGTAAAACAAATGAATGGATTTTTTTACTTCAGTGGTTAAAGGATTAAAAAAATCAGCCTAGATCAGCAATTTTTCGTTAGAGAAGAGTTCGCGATTTTCGTTTCATTCACCACAGAACATGACAGACTGTCAAGACTCAAGAAGAATGAGTTTCATCCTCCAATTAAATATGTAGCTGAAGTTAAATATCAAATATCAAGTATATGTATGATTAAACATTTTGAATTTCCCTCAAACCAAAATGAACTAATTCTGTGAATGAAAAAAAATGCATTATTATTATTTAAAATAACATATAAAAATATATTGATATCAGTATGTCGATAATGTTGCAAAATATATGAATATATAACGCACACATACAATAATTATGCGTACATATATAATATCTAGGTGAATGGTATTATTTATTGTAATTAATGGATTATTGAACATTTGACCGAAAATGGAAGTGTATGTGAAGGATGTTGGATTGTGCTGTGGAATCATCTTGTTGCAGGTAATCCATTTTTATTTCCTATTAAGGTATTTATACGATTCCCAACAAACACACACATATAACTAACGGCCATTATAACAGTCACATAGCAGTTACAATAAGCAGCAGTGACGTTTCACATGACGAAAACTAGAAGACAAAGGCGAAGAGACAGAGGGAAAGAGTTTTCAGTGTCCTGGCTGTTTATATGAAGTGGCAACAGAAAGGAAGTCTTGTAATCTGCGTGACTTTCGTAGATGGAGGCTATGATTGGTGGAATGATATCGTTCGATAGATTCTGATGCAATCTTACTTTTAAAAATGCAAGCTGTTAACTTTCAGGAAATACGGTTATAATTATCCCGTTTTGCGGGTAAGCTAGTTAATTATTTACGCACGAGTCCTGAAGGTCAAGATCCTCACAACTTAAAAAGTTATTTACAGAGATATTAAATGAATTATTTCATATATATACTTGTATATACATACTACATGCACTAACGCTCAAGCGTAATAGATCCGTATCAATTTAAAAGTCGGGTTTGTTAACGCCCAAATACAAGTCAGCCAAATAACTTGAGTATAATAAACTCAAACTACAGTTAGCAACTGCATATTTATAGGTGAGCAACTACATTCTAAATAATCCATCAGGATGCAATTTTAGAACCTGCGGCCAAATCATATTATATATACATACAAAAATAATTACCATACACATGTATACAGTATGCCCACTGAAGTCCCTTGCCACCCTCTTAACTTCCAAATAGCTGCTGCTATATTCATAAAAGTGGTGTCTAGTTGTAGTAAAGTAGACATGCGCTACTGAATAAAACCACCTAAGGTGACCCCTGGTGGAAAACAGTGGCGTTAGCATTCCTATCTCGAAAATAGAACGAAATAGGGGGGGGGGGAGTGAATTATAAAGCTGTAGAACATTATCAATTTAGTATGAAAAGACACATTGAGGACATATATTCAAATAATAGAACAGTTAAACACCGCATTTATTTTTTCGCGTTTTAATACACTTTGCGGTGAGAAAAACGATTCGAGAACGGAAAAAACTCAACTAGTTATAACAATATATTTTTATTATTTGAGATGCTCGAACTTCTCACCGTCAGCTGCAATGCATATTTGGAACCTTGTTTGAATGTCTTGTTACGCACGTTGGAGCTTTAGCATAGAGCTTCACACGTTGGTGCAGGCGTCCGTAATCTGTCCTTTGAGGTATTGCAATGTTTCTGGATGAGTCGCATAATCTTCGGTTTCAGGTATCTCCACAAGGAAAAAGTCAAGTGGAATCAGATTAGGCAAAACGTGGAGGCCAATTTTTGACATTCCATGAACAATTACTTGATTCTCGAATTCCTTGACAAAGTACTGCTTTACTGAAGATGTCTTGTGAGCAGGCACGCAGACATGTTGGCCAAATAAATGGGTATCGCGATGTCAATAAATGGTCTCCATTTTCACCTGATCTGATTCTACTGGACTTTTTCTTGGGAGGAGGTGTACGCAACACCTCCACAAACATTGCAGGACCGTAAAGGACGAAGTACGGATGCTTCAGCCTACGTGTAATGCTATGTTCTCCAACATGAGCAATGTGTGACATTCAAACGAGGATCCAAATGTGCATTGCAGCTGACGGTGAAAAGTCTGAGCGTTTCAAATAAAGGCAAATTGCTGTGAATCTAGTTATTTTTTTCTTTCTCAGATCGTTTTTCTCATGTCAAATCTCGATAAAAACAAAAGCTTGATTTAACCACTCTATTCTTTAAATTTAAGTCCACGAGGTATCCTTTCGTACTAAATCAATAATGATGTATAACTATGAATTTCACTGCCCCCCTCTCGTTCCGCTTACGAGATAGGAATGCTAACTTCGCTGTTTTCCTTAGGTGGTTTTATTCAGGAGCGCATAGCTACTTTACTATGCCGTGACACCACTTTTATGAATATAGCAGCAAATGTTCCAAAGTTAAAAGGGTGGCAAGGGACTTCAGTGAGCATACTGTTTGAAATTCTTATATATACATATATATTAAAGAAGAGGAGTAGCGTTTTTGTGAAACTAGAATCTTATTAAAATTTATAACAATATGATTATATTTTTTTATTAAATGTGTATTTTCATCAGAGCAGAACAACAAAGAGTAATTTATAACATCTTATTGTGCTTTATGATAATTCTGACTGACAAGAAAACATTCTATTTCTTTAAACATTTAATTATTGAGATTCTTTTTTTTTGGCGTTAGAACAAAGTTATTAAAACTTAACCAATTTGAAATTTAAAAGTATATTTACTAATAAAAATGTGTAACTAAAAATTTTTTTTCTCCATATATAAATGGTTTTGTTTAAAAGTGTTTTTAAATAAAAAAAAAACCGAATTTAGCTAATTTGTTGAATATCTAATGAAAAGCATTGCAAAAAAGGAAATATAAAATACTTTTGATGAAAGATAAATACTAGTATCGAATGAGTATGGTTAATATAATGCTGGAGGTATGAAATAATTTTGGATATGCCCTACTCGACTAAAAATTTATACTCAATTTTCATTCAGGAATTGCGTTGATAGAAGGAATGACGAAATATAAACAGATCAATGATACGACAGTAATAAAAAGAAGTGTAAAAGGTTAATAGACAGTAGAAAAAAATACGAGGGTAAGTCAAAAAGTAAAGGGACTTTAGCAATTTCTCTATCCAAGTTTTGGCAACAGTGCTACTATAAAGCATTGAATGAGGGGTAGTTGGCAACAATTTTACACAATGGATCACTCATCTTACCTCGTAATCAATGGGATGAAGAAGACCGTTAATATGGCAGCTATGCCGATCTGCATCGCGGAAGAAAGGAGGGAATTGATTCCCTTTTTGTTTGTGGGAGGTGATATCTGCCCTGGTTACCAACCCCCCCCTTCCATTACTATATCCTTAACGACGATGACCTTAGTAGTTAAGGTTGATAAACTGCCTGATCTCTTTCGTAGTCACATTAAGATGTTCTTTCCCATTTGAAGCGCTTTATCCATTCGTAGTTCTTGCTTCGTGATATAAATAGCTATCACTATACTGTGCTTACAAAAGATTAATAATTTTCGCAGGTTTCACACCTTCCGAAAGCATAAAGCGAATCACTGTCCTGCTTCTCTCCTTGATGCAGATCGATAAGAGAACTAACATGTTGAACGGTCTACTAAACCCCGACGACTATGAGGGAAGACGAGTGACAAGTGTTGCCAATTACTACTCGTTCAGCGCTGGATATTTACACCAGCGTTTCTCAAACTGTGGGGCAAGCCACCCTTCGGGGGGACTTGACAACTCTACGAGGGATGCGAGAGCATATTGAAAAGTCGAAATCAACAAATTATTAAAAAAGTTTATTAATTTAGAGAAAGTAAACAAACAAAAAATACATTCTGACATAATAAAAAATATAAACACACATTTACACTGATATATTACACTAATGAATGTATCAGTGCTCTACGCAATGTATTTTATCATTAATTTAACAATGCTAAGTTAAGAGCAAGTTTAATAATTATCAGTGCCCCCATGAGATTGTTATGTATAAAATTATATACAAAAATTACCACTTATCTTAATAATTTGTACGGTTTATAATTAATCTGTTAACTACCGATTAAAAGTTAGGCGATTCACTTACCAAAGGCAACCGTTTTTTACGTAGGCGTACGTATGTGATGTATTGGGGGGAATAAAGAAGCAAACATTCTGAAATAAGTAAATCCTTCGCAAACATATATATATATATATAGTCCTTTTTATTGCTTTCCAAAACATTCGGAACTTTTTATGAATCGCAGTCCACAGAAAAGATCGTACTTCGGAAAGACGTAAATATACATCCGCGGAAATCAACTCTTTGGCTGAGTAAGACGTTTATATACGCCGGTGGCATTTAAGGGGGTTAAAGTCTTGTCGCGTAGTTTTAGCATCAAAATATAGTATTATTGAATTCAATACATTGTTATTGTATGAGGGGGGGCGATGAAAATTAGGAATGAATATTTTGCCGTGGATATTGAAACTTTGAGAAGCACTGACTTAAACTATTGCCAAACCTTGAAAAGAGAAATTGCAAAAGTCCATTTACTTTTTGACTTACTCTCGATCATACAGAGAAATAATAAATTGCCAATAAAGGATGAACAATAAAATTCTTATAAAGGAATTATATCACAAAGTAATAAAAGGAATAAAAGAAGCTATAGAATTAACATTAATATTCTTATACGGAAGGAATAATAAAACATTTGCAAAAGAAAAAATATAAAAGGCTAATAAAAATAAGCCGTAACTGTTGTATTTGAAATTTTCTTCTTATTCTTACATTGAAATTAGCAGATACGTGGTTTCATTATTAAATCGATTAAATCTTCTTATTTTTAGCGAAAAAAAAGAAATTAGCATTTAAATACAAATGATTTAAACTCAAATACTCTCATATTATTGACTTTTGGGCGTGATATAAATTTAAATACATTTCCACTGGTCACAAGTATGTCATCTCAATAATTTACCTCAAGTTTCAATAATTTCTCACCGTGTTAATCAAACACTAAATTTTTTATCTAGGAATTTCTTCGAAAATAATAATTACCAATTACCCAAGATAATAACTCAATCTCATATATGAATAATTATGAATCTCTCAAGAACATCTAGCTTATCGAACAAATTAAAGGGAAATATTCTTTAGAATCATCGAAACCACAACAGACATCCGTGAAAATGCTTTTGACTATCAAAGCCAAAGTAAAGACGATTTAATGAAGTAAATATCTTATACATTTAATATATTTATTTATTTTTATTTAAATTTCCATTGCTAATAATCTGTGCGGATGTGGAAACAAAGAATTAAGGGAATTAGAACATAGATTGAATAGAATGAATAGATTTTCACTGAAGCGATAATGACGGAATTAACCGCATCGTTACATAAAATCAGGACCACTCTTTTATCAAGAAAGGCAAATGAATTATAGATTAGAACGAGAATCACTTTCTATTAAATAAGTAATACGTAGCAGAGAAGGAATCCACTTCAAAGAATTTTCGACTGAGAGACTCTAGGGATTGAGCTTTCTGCTTCTCTGACTTCTTCAAGAAAGTTAGTTTTTCTTTTTCTAAAAATTCGCTGAACACAGTAAGAGAATTACTAGTTTTTAAAAACATTTTCTTTGAAGAGAAGGGATCAGAATTACTCTGTTTATTCTTCTTTAGAATCATGAGTTAAGTATCAACATATATTAAATGCGGATTTGGTTAACAAAATGTCTTTGCAATTACGTCAGTTTATTTTGTCATTAAAAGTAATTAGTGTGTTTTAGTTAAGTTATGTTGAAGAAATCTTTTTTCCCCCAATAGTTTGAATGATCAGCTAATTTATTCTAATTGAGTATCAAATTAAGTTTTTAAATTTTCCTAACGTTTTTTTTATGAAAAAAAATAGCGATGAATTTCAGCTAGTAAGAAATACTATTGCGGAGTAAAACTGCTTAATGTAATTATCGGTTAGCATTAGAGAATTTGAAAAGAATGTGAAAAAGTTGCTTAGTAGAAGCTACTTTTAGAAAATGGGCAATAGTTTTTTTAATGGAAATATAGTCATTCAAAGAAAGAAATTCTTTGATTGTTTAAAAGGATCTTTCCTTACCGAAAAAAAATATTAACTGAGAAGTAAATAATTAAAAAAATTACAAAGAGAGTATCATTATTTTACTTTTACTTTTCGAAGGTTTTTTTCATTTAATTGATATTTCTTGCTTTTGTTTCCTTAGCTGGTAGCTGTGAATAAACATTTTAAATTCCGTTAGAAATGCAGAAAGAAATCTAACATTATATTTTATGAGCTATTTTTTCTTACAAAATAATGATATTATTACAGCAATGACTTTGCTAATGTTTTGCTGGAATAAGGTGCTTTGATTTTATTTTTATACACCTTTTTACTTATCTATCAGGTTTTTCATAAAAAATAGCTATTTAATTCGATGTTTTTAGCACAAATTTTAATAATTTGTTTTTGTAAGTGACTGAAATACAGCTCTTTTGTACAACTTAAATTACATTTTTATTTTATAAAGTGAGTTTTGCATTGAATGCTTAATTGTACATTGTTCATTGGAATGCATTAATGTTTTTTCACTCACGAAAACAAAAAAAATTCATTTACCAGCTGTTCTATAATTTTTTTATTACTTACAAAAATGCTCTGAAATGATATAGAAAAAATATTTCGTTATAAAGGTTTATATTTATATGCATTAATAACTAATCTATATGTTTATTGAGAAAATGTAAAAAAAAAAAGTTTTTTTCTTATTTTTTTTTTTTTTTTAGAAAATAACTGCTCACAAATAATTATGAATCCAACTCTAATTAGAGAAATAATCCCGACTTCATTTATTTATCCATCGAATTAAAAAACAAACTTTTATTTTTACCGTGAAAAAAAAAATTTCACTTCTAAATTTTTCGAATTCAGATAACTTATTTACAAGACGAGAAAAAATTTCTCTGCATAGTAATAATTATCAAAACAAAGTACGAAACAATTATTTAATAGTTATGATGTTGATATAAAAACGAAATTAATAAGAAACAGCAGATCATGAAGAAATACATTGCAGAAATGTTTCACTTAAAAGCATTAGACTATTTTTCATTAATGTACTGTTAACTTTGAGAAATTATTTTGGTTAATCTGAGCGATTAAAGTACTATTTGAAATTGGAACTAATTAATTTAAATTCAATTTCATTCCAAACTGTGCCATTAACGCTTTTACAGCTTTGAATTTTTATGTTTCAAAATCAATTTACTTCCATTCACAAATACGGAATTAAACTAGTTTAATTAATTATACACTAGAAAAGTGTTTGGACTATTCAGATAAAATACAAGTATGAAGTAAGAGAAGAATTCCTTTTACTAAATTAGTGTGCTTTAAATGTAAAGGGAAACTATACATATATACTGGAGGATGTCAAGAAATTAATTGTGTATCAGCAAATACTCTTGATTAAAATATTACACTAACGAATACTTATTCTTTAAATAGCTAAATTGACATAAAGATGACACTGTAGTAAATGTTTTATTCTAGAATTATTTCAGTAATGGTGACAACAAGTCAGGTCTTAATGATTCAAATAGGTTAATTTTTTCCTGAATTATTAAATTAGGGTTGCTACGGGTCTATTCGGTTTGTCTCACTAACAGTTCTCTTGGAGAAAAGTGGGTTTTTAAAATTTAATCTATTAAATATCTTCCTTCGAAGAAGAAAATGTGAGCATGTAAATTAAAATTTATGTATAAAGATTAAACTTTCGAGTTATGTAGAAGAAAATCATGAAAATTGGGATAAATATCTAAAAGAGTTTTTCTATGCTAAAAGAAAGGTTGTGCATAAAACAACTGGTGGAACGCCGCAGAAATATTTTTTGTCGAAAATTAATAACCCCATTTCAGAAGTTGGTGGACTTAGTGTGCGGTAATATTGAGAAATTGTTTGAGGAATCGAGGCGGAATTCGAGATTTAACAGGATATATGAGCGAAACATTATATACAGAGAAGACGGGAAATTAATGTTAAGGTAAAGGATCTGGTATTGGTGGAAACACATCCGATGAACTCGGTGAGTAAGAAAATTGTAAGTAAGTTTCGCCCTAAATTTGAAAGTCCATATGAGGTTATGAAAGTAGAAAACAGCAATGTGGTTATTTGGAAAGGGGGAAACCATTTACAGTGAATATAGACCAGGCACGGATTTATCACCCATGAGAAAAGGCTGAGGGTGATGAAGAGACAGACAGGTTTGATGGTGAAGGGTCTCGAGCAACACAGTTAGAAACTGAAGATGGTGAAATATCTAGAGCAGCACAGGTAGAGACTGAGGGTAGTGAAGGTCTAACCTAAGAGGAAAGCACTAAAATGGAGCAATTGCGAGGTAAACGAAGGATAAGTGAAGGGTCTGCTGATCAACAAATAATCAGGAATGGCAGCATCAAAGCAAAATGAGGCCCCCAAAGAGCATAAATTTACCAAAACATAGAACGTCTTCTTCGTTGTAAGAGGAAAATGAAACTAAGAGACGACCCCTTGGGAGTCACAAGTGGCGGACGAGGCAAGTTACACAGTCCCTTCCATCTGGTCCAGGTACAAGGAAGATAATCAGGAGAGAGGCAGCTTACAAAATACAAGTTCTGTGCGGAAGGTCCGATCTCTGTCCACAGCGCAACACAGCGACAGCCAGAAACACTGTCCGGAAGGTTCAATCCCTGTCCACAACACAACACAGCGGCAGCCAACGGCAGAAAAGTCTTGCCTGAAAGGTCAAGTCATTACCAACTGCACAGTAGAAGGTGCATCCTTGAAAGACAGGACCGTGGATAGCCTAGTGGTTAGAGCATCGGACTCCAGACCGGAAAACCTGGGTTCGATGCCCGATGCCACCAAATACACTCTGAGTACACACGGAGTACGTGCTCGTTAAATCAGTGGGTCCGAATGGTGTCGCTATTTATCGGATAACGACAGGCGTAAAATTCTAGCCCTTGGCACCGATGATTTTCATGGACCTTGATCTGATGTTGCTGTCGATCAGGTGGCATAAGCAACAACAACAACAACAATAACAATGAAAGACAAGAGCTGTCCGGAAGGTAAAGTCCTTACCAACTGCGCAGTAGATGGCGCATTAATGAAAAACAAGAACTGTCCAGAAGGTCAAGTCTTTATCCACTACGCAATAGATTGCGCATCAGGAAAGACAAGTAATACCTGGAAGGACAAGTTCCTACATAACAAGACGCCGAGACGAGACAAGGAGACAAAAAGGAGGAACATCAGAGTCGGAGGAGCAGATTTAGGCCATGCAAGCTGCTGAACGGTAAAGGAACAGCCAAAGAGGGATTTGCTGCAGAGGAGGAGCGAAGATTTATCCTGGAGCAATAAGAGAGTCGCCCAAGCCAAAGGTCGGCTAGCGTTGAAGTGCTGAATGGTGACTCAACAGAAATGCCATAAAAATTGCCAGGTTGTATTGTTTCTCCCCCCCCCCCTACTGACAAGCAGTCAGGTTATGTTTGCGAAAAGAAAGTCTGGGTTTTATATTAATTTCTAATAGTGCAAAAGTTAGACACCAAGATGGGTGAATTTTTCTTGTAATTGAAAAACGAGCTTTAGTATGTAAATTTATTCCAAAATGTGGAAAACATTTGTTTATTTACATTTGCTTTACTACCAAATACGATTTAGCTATTAGGTAGAATTCCTTGCAATATTTGTTTATAGTATAGTAAATTTGAAAATTGTATGTATTGATGTATGTAAGTATATAATATCTGCTTTACGGCGTAAATAAGAACAATTAATATTAACTCTAACAGCGCAGTGCGAATGGAAGGAGAGTTTGTAAAAAAAACATATGGTGTTTATTTATGTGAAAGTATATAATTAAAAATGGTTAGTATTAGACATATAAGTTTGACAGTTTGATGTTTGTCATCGTATATATATTAATAATTAATGATATTTAATCTATGGATGCAATTTTGTGCCGGTATTGATCCTATTTTCATTTCAATGTGGCAGACCTTGAATGTCAACTAATTTATGAAGGATGTCATGAAGATATTGTATGATATACAAATTTGTTAATTATTTAAGTATTGGTGCACGGCCAGTTTTTTCTCGCTGGGCTTCCCCTGGTCCTAGCCCTAATGGGGTGATCTAGGTTATTGAATGTAATGGAGATGCACCGGTTAAAACTTAAATATGGATTTAGATTAGTTGCTTCTTTTGCATGTTGTCGTGTGTCCAAATCTGATCAAGAAGTAGGATAACTTTGTTGGCAATTCTTGATTCAGTATTAAAATTTGTTAACGTAATTTGTATCGGGTCGTTGATACCCTCATATAAATCACGTCTTCTTCTCGTAGGGGTTGTCACGGGTCTATTTGGATTTTTCTTACTAATAGTCCTCTTGGGAAAAACGGGTCTTTAAAATTTAATCTATTGAAAGCATTCCCCCGAAGATGTGTGTATGTATATTAAGACATATATAAAGATTAAACTTTCGAGTTAAAGAGAGAGAGGTTAGACTGCTACGGCTAGCAGTGATTGATTAAACGTGAAGTATGGCGTGAATATTTCGTAGCTGATTATTGTAATATTAAAGTTGACGGTTTGTCAATTAGGAATCAAATTAGATTAGGTTGCTAAGAATTAGAAGATATTGCCTAGATGTAAGTGATATGCTTATTTAATGTCTTCTCGTATCTCTTATGTCCTATTATTTTCAATATTTGGTATTCGAGTGCACCTCTTAACTTTGGTTAGTAGAATTTGTGTTGTTCGCATCTGCGAATAAATTGAAATTATATTGACTATGGCTAATTTTCCTTTCGACCCCCCTACACTAAGTGATGAGATAACACATCCCTCACATGGTGAAGGATAATTTATTTTATTATAGATGTTCCTTTTTTTTATAAGCATTATAGCAAGCCTACAACATTTATTAAAATGATCACCTATAATGTATTGATGTATTGTTTTAATGAGTATCTGAAAACATTCAACCCCCTGCAAAGTCAGATTTTGGGCTTCAAGGGGATCTTACAAGGGTGTGCATACTTGGCGTCAGTCAGGCTTTGGGGCCCCTAGAATTATGACCCCCCCCCGCAATGCGGAGTGAGCGGTGGTGTACGTTAGGCCACTGGTTTTAATAACAATGCTGTCTTACTCTCAGTAAAATATCTACACTATGTTATTAATATAGGCTTCTATTAACAAAACAATTAGTACTTCTCTAACGGATTCACCCAAAAGTGTAATTTTGCTTAATGACACCGCATAATTTTTTATATTAAGAGATTTCTTCATAGTAAAGTTGTCGTGAAATATAACCTCCCCTAAGATTATCATCTCCCCGTCTATCGTTAAAGGTTTCTGGACGTGTTGGCGGATTAGAGAATCCAAGAGACATAGTTACAAATCACTATATTTATTGATACCTCTTAATCAAGGAAGGTTACAAACACACGATTCAATTTAAGAGAAATAAACACAGTGGAGTATGAGAAGGAGTTACTACTAGCGGAACTACGGAATCGGGACTAAATCCACGAAAGATCAACACGTACAATTACAGCTAAAACACGTACACGTGTTTACTAATTTCTAAATCACTAAGCTTATCTTTGTAACTTCGGCAGTTCCGTCGTGTCGATGAATTTATAACTGGCTGGATAGGCTGATAGCTAAGGATCCACACTCGGGTTTCCAATTTCAATCTTCAGCTCTCCGGCGTAGCTCGTCGCGTAACTGATAACTAATACTGTCAACAACTGCGTGTTGATCTACCGATGCTTCAATTCATTTGACTTCGAAAAATCCAACTCTTCACTTTACTACCTTTTAACTCGCGAAATCCGAACTTATATAATATTTCTCATTTGCATAAATCACGCTTTGGCTCCCGGTGGAGATTGGTTGAAATAAATAAAACTGTAAAGAAATATTGAGGAGGTTAGTGAAACAGATGAACAGTGACAGATCCGTCACAACCCCTCCGAGAAAAAAGCGT